>OZ014522.1:537205245-537465245 GCA_963966055.1 Lathyrus aphaca | reverse complement strand
TTCATGGTTGCCTTTGTAAATGATCTTGTCCCTTTCGAATAAAGATGATAAGTCCCTTCGAATTGCTAAATACACCTTACGGTTGCCTAATAACAGTTGTCCCTTTACTTGTCCCTTACACATCCAAGGTAATGACTACCTATTCCTTAATAATAGGGATAGTCTTACCATTTAAAGGATATTTAACAACAGAAAAGATTTAACTTAGGGTAGGTTTCTCTTATGTACTTGCTCACCTTTTCAAAACATTTCAAATACACTTCACATTTCAAACAATTTTCAAAACAAAGGCTTTATATATATATATATCCGTACATGGATCATTATAAAGTACTTAAGAAAATTTCTAATCACACACTACACATTTCAAATACATTTTAAAGTGAGCTAACTAACTAAGAGCCCATGGATAACCATGGATGTAAAGGGTGCTAACACCTTCTCTTTACATAACCTACCCCCCGAACTCAAAAATCTTTTAAGGTCTTTCCTGTTCTTTTATGCCCTTTCCTTTGGATAAAATAAAAGTCGGTGGCGACTCTTTCTATCTGCAACATAACTAAAGTCAGTTCTCCCACCGTGTTACAACATGGATAATAAGAGAGGATCAGAGAAGATTTGGCATGCAATGACATTCATACAGGTTCTATAATTCCTTTTCCACCTTTTATCAAAACATTGAGGACAATGTTTGGTTTAAGTGTGGGGGAGGAACTTTACTGCTTTCAATTTATTACTTTTTAGTTTTAGTTTGTTTCTTTACTGAGTCATATGCGCTAATTGAGTCAATTTTTACTTTAATTTTTCGTTGTTTGAAAATTCCCTGAAACTTGGACCCATTTAAAAAAAAATTGTTATGATTTGTGGCATGACACCAAATAAGTTACCCTATTTTGCTTAGGCTATGTTAGGCTGGACTTGGGAAAGTTTTGAAAAGATCGGTACCATTTTTACACCCTAGAGTCTCCAATTATGTGATGTTAGTTTAGATAGACATTATGCTGAGACTATGTTATAAATTTCTATGTAGCTTCTTGATTAGTTTATCTTAGCAGTCAGCACCATCCTTAGATGCGAACTAAGTAAAGAACTGATGCAAATATGTGTTGATCTCAAAGTTGTGTTTATGTTCTTTTATAGAAAAATGTGAATCAAAGACTTATTCTTACTAAGTTAGGTGGTCCTCACCCGACCGTTTAGCCCAAAGGAGCATAATCTTGAAATTCGTAAGCAAAAGAAAAAAAAAGAAAAGTAAAGAGAAAAAAAGAAGAAGAAAAAGAAAAGAAAAAATTTGTGAATAAGAGATCAAACACTAACAGGTTCGATTACCATGTAAGCAAAAGGATAACAGGCTTAATGTGATTGCGCAAGAATGAAAAAGAAGCGAAATAGAATGGTTAATAGTAGGTCAAAGTATAATGTTATGATTCAGGTTGATGTTGCATATGAGGGGAATCTTTGTCCGCTTTAGGTGGATTTATGTTATTACGGTATCCTTAGTTTCACTATTTAGTACCTATCTGCTTAGAATTGGACTAGCATTCGAGTATCTTACCATTTAGTTTTTTCGTGCATAAGAGTCGAACGATGCACTTAATTGTTTACCTAGTGGGGAGTTTGCTTGAGGACAAGCAAAAGCCTAAGTGAGGGGGAGTTTGATAACTCGATTTTTGTATAGTTTATTTCGGTTCATTTTGCGCATTTCTTATTGTAAATTTATCAAGTCTTTAATGTTTTATTTGTTATTTGCTTATGTTTCTCTTTGTTTTTTTCTTGACAGGTGTTTAATTGGCAAGTTTGGAAAATGGAGCAAAATCTTAGCTAAAGAATGAAGAAAATGCAGAAAATGATGATTCTGCCTCCTCTAGCCAAATGGCGTTTTCCATTTGCTTTGACTTTGAGGAATGGCGTTCACCATTACCCCAAAAGGAGGGAAAATTGGATTTGAACAAATGGCGTTCGCCATTTGCATACGGCGTTCTCCATTATGCGCATGGGCAATTTTTCAGCAGCAGTTTGGCAGTTTTGCTTTATTTCGAATTCAAATTGTCCCGGACTTCTTGGAGCCAAATTTCTCCTATAAATAGAGCCTTGGAGGGCTACATTTATCATCCAAGTTTGTGCGGAAGCCTTGTCAAACTTGTTTCTTAATCTTAGGCATATATCCACTTGTAAAAGTGACAATCACTCACATCGAGGGATTGTCACATATATTTTCTTTCCATGTTTATTGTATTGTACTATTGGATCAATCTTGCCGTCATTTTATCAAATCAATTTCAGTTCTATTTAATTCAAGTCTCCATTTATTTTCCCGCATTTTATGGGTTCTCTATTTATCGCTTTATTATTATTGTTATCGTATTCTATATTGTTATTATGTTCTATATTGTTATTGTATCCTATACTGTTGTCGTAATCGATAATTGTTTAATCATATTATCCTTAATTATGTTTATCATGTTTAGTTTTTTTATGCTTAATTACATGTCTAGTTAAATTGTCTTGAGTCTGTAGTTTGAGGATCGTTGTCTCGACGGGACTCTGTAGGATAACTGACACTACTTGTAAGTTTGAAATTCTGGTCTTATGTTCTAAGATTAATTTAGGTAGTCTTGTCGTGAGAGTGAGAGGATTCTTACCAGCATTTTGTCACGAGAGTGAGAAATTCACTAAGACGAGTCCAATAGAGCGAGAGTTTGAGGTACGCGTCAGATAGTAGGCACATGACACTGGAACCTAAACACAACGAGAGCGCTTTAGGTATTTCATTTCTATCTTATCCATCTTCAAAAAGACGTCCTTTAATTACCGAGCGAGCGAGAGCAAAATATTGGGGTTATCGATCGTGGCTCGGTCAATAGCGCGAGAGTGTGAGATCGAACCCTTAGATTGGTGTTTGCGTCAGAACAACTTCAACTTTCATTTCAGCCCCGGATCCTATAGAGTCCCGAAAATCACTCTACGGTCTCATTTTCCCTTATTTGTCTTAAACCCTTTTATGTTAGTTATTTCTTTATCGTTTTTATCTGTGACAATCTCTAGCCTTAGCTTTGTACCGTAACGATAGATTACAATAGTTTGACATTGGTCTCTATGGATCGACAATCTTTTATATTACTTCGATAGATCCCTGCACTTGCGGAGCGATCATTAATATTATCCGACTCAGAGGTTTGTTAATTAAGTGACTCATATACATTTTTGGATACCCTCTATTTTGGACCCATTAGTTGCAACATATGTTATATCAGTATAACATATGTATTGTTTTCTTTTGAACATAACATAGAAAAAAGGAGAGAAGAAAAAAGGAAAAGGGGGAAATGAAGAAAACTTGAAGAAGAAGAAGAATCATTGAACACCAAGCTTCATCATCCATTCTTAATCTCACAATATTCATCATCTTCATCTCTAGAGGTGAGTCTAGTTAGAAGCTTTTTTTTAAGAGTTTTCTTGAGTTTTGAGATTTGGTTGGATTTCGATAAAAATCGAGAAATTGAAGTTTCCAACTGTTAGAAATGTCCGTAATTGATCGTATGTGGTTATTATGTGTGTATGATCTTATGTTACTATCGGTTACAAAATGTGTTAAGGTTTTGAGAGTTTTGAAAAAGGAAAACAGTATAAAAAAACTTAGACATTTTTGCCTCTGCGCGTCAAGTAACCGGTTACCCTTCTGGTAGTAACTGGTTACCTTTTAAAAATTAAGGATTTCTGAAAGATTTGCATTGGTAATCGGTTACTCACCTGGTAGTAACCGTTTACCCAAAAGGTGTCTCTAAATTCCCTTTTGTCTCTATTTGTTAAGTAACCGGTTACCCTCTTGTAGTAACCGATTACCACTGTTGTGTTTTGAAAAATATTTCTAAAATTCATAACTTTTTACTCAGGTGTCCGATTGTGGAAAACTTTATACCCTTGGAAATCTATGACAATGTACTATCCAATGGTAAGAGAAAAATATTATTTTTGACGATGAATTTAATTATTTAAGCGGTTTATTTGAATTATGTGCTTTATGGAATATAATGTTATAAAGACATATAGACTAGGGTGAGTGATGAACCTTGTACACTACCTAGTGCAGACTTAGTAGTGAGACTAAGTGGTCATTAATCTAGATGGAGATGCCTGAACTTTTGGTATGCAACGTATACCTTAGTAGTGTAAAGGTCTAGTGGTGAGAATTCAATATATGGAACATGTGTTAACCCGTTTGGGTGTGTTATTTGTGGAAAAGGCATTGTGACCTTAGGAGTGTTTTATACATTCCCATTTGAGTGAAATCGTGTAATCGGAACCGTTTTTCCCTGAGATGTTGTTTCATGAGCCAAGGGATCCTCTGGAATGTACGCATGATTACTTGGCATGTTTGATTCCCATGTTTAGTACGAATGAAGCCTACGGGTAAAGAGACTTGTAATGGTGTATGGACTATGTGAAGTGACAATTCTAGGTGTACGGACCTAGGATCCGAATCCATTTTGTATGTCAAGTAAATACAAAGATCCATGACTTGTGTCGAATTTTAGACGTAGGAGAGGACGGGAATAGGGGATGCCTTGTGGTTTCTCGATTAGTGATACTTTCGAGTTGTTTAACTCAAGATATGGTTCCATATGAGTTTGAGTGTTGTGAACTCAAGGTCTTCTCCCTTTTGACTTGAGTAGGTTTTGGTTTAGAACCGTGTTAAGCCGAGGGAATCCATAAGATAGGGACTCACTGATATTTGTTATCTCACCCATCATTGTTGATTATTGTTTCAGGTACTACAAGTTTTGAGAAGGGTAAGGATAAAGTCGTTTGACTTATCCTTACTAGTTGATATTTTTTTTGCATGACATGGCTTCCTCTGGTGGAGTTTGTTTTGAGATCATTGTTGATCTAGTTCTTAGTTTATTTTGAACATCTTATGTACATTATGCCGTTGTTTTAGACTTTTGTATTAGGGCATTTAATGGATGTAATGTGTTGTCTAAGAACTTATTTGTATTTCAATATCCAAACTTAGATTCATGTATAATATATATGCTTTGAAGTATGTTGTTATATATGTGTATTATAGTTGGTACCAGAGCAGGTCGTATCCTCAACCTAGCCGTGAAATACTTTGAGTGTATCTTTCCGCTTCATATGTGTCGTGTTGCCCTTGGTCTTATATGTTATAATTATGGTATCGAGTCTGATCAACTTAATCATATCTGTATGAAATTTAGGAACATGGCAGACGGGCGCAAAAGCAATCATGATGGAAGTGGTAGAGCCCAACCTGGAACTGACTCTCCTGGTGGTGCCGATGGTGTTCTATGACCCCAATTCATGCATCAGATGCAACAACAACATAATCAATTTATGGAGCTGATGATGCAAAATCTGAATGGAGGTGCTAACACTCAAGTGGCTGTGACTGAGAATATGGGTGGAACATTTTGGGACTTCATTCGTATGAACCCTCCAGAGTTTCTTGGTGGTTTGGATCCAGTTAAGGCTCATGAGTGGATTTCTGGTATGGAGCGTATTTCATGACCGTTCCCTGTAGTGAGGAGAGCAAGGTAACTTTCAATTCTCAGATGCTGAAGGGTCCGACCATGAGGTGGTGGGAAAGTGCATCAACTCTGTTGACTATCCAAGACATACCTAAAAAGTAGGATCAGTTTAAGGATATTTTCATGGAGAAATACTTTCCAAGTCCCTTGAGGACTCAGAAGGAGTTTGAATTCTAACAATTGAGGTAGGGTAGCACGACTGTGGCCAGTTATGTTGAGAAGTTTGAAAACATGGCTTATTACTCTAGGCAGGATATGTATGCTCCATATGAGAAAAGGAAGGTGGACCAGTTTATTTTTGGTTTAAGGGACGATATCTCTCACAGTATGTCACAAAGAGAGTTTGCTACATATTATGAATTGATGAGGAAATGCTATGTGGCAGAGGGTAGTTTAAAGAGAGTTCAGACTGAAAGGGATTCTAACAAGATGTACCAGAATGACCGTGGAAGATCAAGCCAACAGTATAGGCCTCGAACATAACAATTCAAAGGGAAACAAATGCAGATTCCTAGAGCTAGTTCACCTCCTGCTTGTCGTACTTGTGGAAAGAATCATTTTAGGAGGTGTGTTATGGAAGGAGTTAAGTGTTATCAGTGTAAGAAGACAGGGCACTTGGCTAGTGATTGCCCACAGGGAAAGAGTCAGGTTCAAGGGAAAAGCACCGATAGAGTTTACACACTTGATCCTGGGAAGACTAAAGGTGATAATTCTTTAATTGCTAGTACGTGTCTAGTTAATGGACATCCTTCCTTTGTTTTGTTTGATTGAGGAGAAACACACTCCTTTGTGTTTGTGCGTTGCATGAAGCGACTTGGGTTGCAAGCAATTCCCTTGTCTTCTCCTATGGTGGTCACTACCGCCATGTATGAAATGGACAAGACACCTTTGATATGTGAAAATTGTGTTTTATCCGTGGATGGTAGATTTTTTCAGATTGACCTTATTTGTTTACCGCTTAAGAAAGTGGATGTTATTTTGGGAATGGATTGGCTCTCTTCTAATTCATTGTTTATCAGGTGTAAAGAAAAGTTAATCATCATTCCATCTGTCGATGCTCCTCCGAAGGATGTTTTAACCACAATTCTAGAAGGTACGGATGGAATGATAAACTTCTTGTTTGAGAAGGAGAAATCTATTCTATTAGTTTTAACTGAGGAACTTGATAGTGTTCAGCAGGTGATGAATATTCCAATTGTCTGTGAATTTCCGAAGTTTTTCCCAAGGATATTACTTCTCTTGCTCCGTAAAGAGAGGTAGAGTTCTCAATTGACCTGGTATCGAGAACGGCTCCTATATCCATTTCCCCTTACCGGATGGCACCGTTGGAGTTAAAGGATCAATTAGAAGAATTGATGGCTAAATATTTTGTTAGACCTAGTGTATCACCGTGGGGAGCTCCGATGCTACTTGTAAAGAAGAAGGATGGTGGGATGCGTTTGTGCATCGACTATCGTCAGTTGAACAAGGTAACCATCAAGAAAAAATACCCCTTACAAAGGATAGACGACCTGTTAGATCAATTGAAAGGAGCCTATGTGTTCTCGAAGATTGACTTATGGTCGGGTTATCATCAAATTTGAGTAAAGAGTGCAGATGTACCAAAGACCGCATTTAGGACCCATTATGGTCATTACAAATTCTTAGTAATGCATTTAGGTGTAATGAATGCTCTAGCTGTTTTCATGGACTATATGAATAGGATTTTTCAAGCTTACATGGATCAATTCATTGTGATCTTTATAGAAGACATTCTTATTTATTCTCGTAATTCACAAGAGCGCGGGGAACATCTAAGAATTGTCTTGTCGGTGTTGCAAGAGAAGCAACTTTTTGCTAAGTCGAGCAAGTGTGAAGTTTGGATGTCAGAAGTGAAATTTCTTGGCCATGTTATATATCAAGGAGGCGTGGTGGTAGACCTGTCGAAAGTGGAAGCAGTGATTAATTGGGAGAGACCGAAGAATGCTTCAGAAGTTAGGAGTTTTCTGGGTTTGGCTGGTTACTATAGAAGGTTTATTAAGGGATTTTCCCAGTTAGCACTACCGATGACAAAGCTTACTAGAAAAGAATTTGCTTATGAGTGGGATTCTGGTTGCAAACAGAGTTTTAAGGGCTTGAAAGAAAGATTGACAACTGCTCCTGTTTTGATTATTCCCGATACCAATAAGTCGTACTAAGTGTACTGTGATGCATCGAAAATTGGATTAGGAGGCGTATTAATGCAACATGGTTAAGTAGAGGGTTACACTTCCCGAAAATTAAAAGTTCATGAGAAGAATTATCCAACTCATGATTTGGAGTTAGCTGCGGTAGTTTTTACCTTGAAAGTGTGGCAACACTATTTGTATGGTGTGCGTTTTGAAATGTTCAACAACCACAAAAGTTTGAAATATCTTTTTGATCAGAATGAATTGAACATGAGACAAAGAAGTTGGGTGGAGTACTTGAAGGATTATGACTTAGAACTAAAGTACCACCAAGGAAAGGCAAATAAAGTGGCGGATGCCTTGAGCTAAAAAGTAATTCATAGTGCGGAGTTAAAAATACTAGAGTATACCTTAATGGAAAGGTTTCGAGATCTTAACCTTCAGTTTGTTTGGACTCCCGATGGTGTGATTATGGGAAATTTGAATGTCAATTATACTTTAAAGAATGAGATTCAATAAGGATATATGTTGGATGAGAAATTGCAAGAAGTATTACTTCAATCGGGTTTCTTACGGGTAGCGAATGACATCATTCTTTTTGGTCAAAGAGTTTGTATTCCGAATGATGTGAGTTTAAAAAGGAAAATTTTAGATGAAGCTCACAAGGGTACTTTTACGATACATCCTAGTTCCTAGAAGATGTATAAGGACTTGAAGAGAGATTATTGGTGGTCTGGCATGAAAAGATACATTGCAGTGTATGTGTCAGAATGTGCAGTATGTCAACAAGTGAAAATTTAACATCAGAGACCTGACGGTCTGTTGAAACCTTTAGATATTCCAGTTTGGAAATATAATAGCGTTTCTATGGATACTACAGTTGGGTTACCCAGTACACAAGGTAAATATGATTCTATTTGGGTGATAGTGGACCGACTAATGAAATCTACGCATTTCTTAGCTGTGAAAACTACTTATAAGGAAAATCATCTTGCAAGTTTGTTTATTTATGAAATTGTGAGGTTTCATGGTATTCCTTCGGACATTGTTTCAGATAGAGATCCGAAGTTTACTTCAAGATTCTGGAGAGCTTTCCAACAAGCTATGGGTACTAAGTTGAATTTGAGTACGCCTGGCCATCCTTAGACAGACAGTCAGATGGAACGTATGATTCAAACCATGAAAGATATGTTAAGGGCTTGTGTGTTGGAAAGTAGAGGAAACTGGAAGGAACTCTTGCCATTGATTGAGTTCTCTTACAATAACAGTTACCATGCGAGCATCGGTATGGCTTATGCGGCTTTGTACGGGAGAAAGTGTAGGACGCCTTTGTGTTGGGAGGAAATTGGTGAAGTTAGAATTTTAGGACCTGAAATCATACAAGAGACTACTGAAAAGATTAAGATGATTATTGAGAAAGATACGCAAGCTCAGGATCATCATAAGAGTTATGCGGATAACTGAAGGAGACCTTTGGAATTTGAAGAAAGTGACCATGTGTTTTTGAAAGTTACCCCGAGATTGAGATTGAAATGACTGTTTAAGTCACGGAAGTTGAGTCTGAGATATGTGGGACCAAATCAGATCTTAGAAAGGATTGTCGAGGTAGATTATAGGCTAACCCTACCACCCTCTCTATCAGAGATGCATGATATCTTTCACGTGTCTCAACTTTGAAAGTTTGTTCCCGATCCTCTTCAACTGATACTTCCAGACTCTTTTGAAATAGAAACAAATTTGACTTTTGAACCCCAACGGGGTCGTATTATGGGAAGAGAAACCAAAGTGCTAAGGAACAAGGAAATCCCGCTTGTTAAGGTACAGTGGGATGTGACACATCCGGAAGATGCTACTTGGGAACTCAAATCGGAAATGCGAGAAGTTTATCCTCATCTTTTTAGGTAACCTTTTAAATTCATAGATGAATTTCTATTTAAGGAGGGGATGATGTAATACCCCGTAAATTTAATTAACACTCTGAATAATATTAATTAAGATTAATTTGGTTTCAGTATGCTTTAAGAGTTTTAACTTAAATAATTAGAGCAACCGACGAACTCAAATTAAATAATTAATATTATCTGACTCAGAGGTTTTGTTAATTAAGTGACTCAGAGACATTTTTGGATGTCCTCTATTTTGGACCCATTAGATTACAACATATGTTATATCAGTATAACATATGTATTGTTTTCTTTTGAACATAACATAGAAACAAGGAGAGAAGAAGAAGAGAAAAAAGGGAAAGGAAGAAAACTTGAAGAAAAAGAAGAAGAATCGTTGAACACTACGCTTCATCATCCATTCTTCATCTCAAAATATTCATCATCTTCATCTCTAGAGGTGAGTCTAGTTAGAAGCTTTTGTTTTAAGATTTTTCTAGAGTTTTGAGGTTAAGTTGGATTTCGATAAAAATCGAGAAATTGAAGTTTCCAACGATTAGAAATGTTGGTAATTAATCGTATGTGGTTACTATGTGTGTATGATCCTATGTTATTTTTGGTTACAAAATGTGTTGAGGTTTTGAGAGTTTTGAAAACGGAAAAATGTATGAAAAACTTAGACATTTTTGCCTCTGCGTGTCAAGTAACCGACTATCCTTCTGGTAGTAACCAGTTACCTTTGAAAAATCAAGGATTTCTGAAAGATTTGAATTGATAATCGATTACTCACTTGGTATTAACCGGTTACCTAAAAGGTGTATCTAACTCTCATTTTGCCTCTGTTTGTTAAGTAACCGGTTACCCCCTGGTAGTAACCGGTTACAACTGTTGTGTTTTGAAAATTATTTCTAAAATTCATAACTTTTTACTCGGGTGTCCGATTGAGGAAAACTTTATACCCTTGGAAAGCTATGACAGCGTACTATCCAATGGAAAGAGAAAAAACTTATTTTTGACAATGGATTTAATTATTTAATCGATTTATTTGAATTATGTTCTTTATGGAATATAATGTTATAAAGACATAAAGTCTAGGGTGAGTGAGGAACCTTGTACACTACCTAGTGGAGACTTAGTAGTGAGATTAAGTGGTCATTAATCTAGATGGCGATGCCCGAACTTTTGGTATGCAACATATATCTTAGTTGTTTAAAGGTCTAGTGGTGATAATACACTATATGGAACATGTGTGAACCCGTTTGGGTGTGTTATTTGTGGAAAAGGCATTGTGACCTTAGGAGTGTTTTATACATTCCCATTTGAGTGAAATCACGTAATCGGAACCATTTTTCCCTGAGATGTCGTTTCATGAGCCAATGGCTCCTCTAGAATGTACGTATGATTACTTAGCAGGTTTGATTCCCATGTTTAGTATGAATGGAGCCTACGGGTAAAGAGACTTGTGTTGGTGTATGAACCATGTGAAGTGACGATTCTAGGTGTACGAACCTAGGATCCAAATCCATTTCGTATGTCAAGTAAATACAAGGATCCATGAATCGTGCCGACTTTTATACATAGGAGAGGACGTGAATAGGGGATGCCTTGTGGTTTCCGGATTAGTGATACTTTCGAGTTGTTTAACTTAAGACATGGTTCCATATGAGTGTGAGTGTCGTGAACTCAAGGTCTTTTCCCTTTTGACTTGAGTTGGTTTTGGTTTAGAACCGTGTTAAGCCGAGGGAATCCATAAGATAGGGACTCACTGATATTTGTTATCTCACCCCTCAGTGTTGATTATTGTTTTAGGTACTACAGGCTTTGAGAAGGGTAAGGATAAGGTTGTTTGACTTATCCTTACTAGTTGATATTTTGTGCATGGCATGGATTCTGCTGGTGGAGTTCATTTTGAGATCATTATTGATCTAACTCTTAGTTTTATTTTGAACATCTTATGTACATTATGCCGCTATTTTAGACTTTTGTATTAGGGAATTTAATGGATGTAACGTGTTGTCTAAGAACTTATTTGTATTTCAATATCCAAAATTGGATTCATGTATAATATATATGCTTTGAAGTATGTTGTTATATATGGGTGTTATATACTTCAAGGATAGATATTACCTGGTAAAATTGATATCAGATCGAGCTCGAGACTTCGTATAATTTTGGGGGGGTAGATATTGTCGACCAGGGAAAGACTTTGATTGATGATCAAGGACGGTCGGTGCCACACCTTATGTTGAAGTTCCATTTTTCATGGTCGTGTGAACACTTCTTGCATGAAACAAATGAATATATGGTGGTTGCTTCTGACTTGAATGCCGAGGGCAGGACTAGCTACGACGTCTTGATGAAGTTTATTTCTGGCTTCTCTATGATTGAATATATGGAAGATCAGGGCAGTCCAATCTTGGATAAGGACAGGGAAGCAAAAGTGACCCCTCAGTTTATAGAGGTGGCGAAGCTTCTCGCTTGCAAGACGAACGAGGAAGTTTCGGCCTACCTTAGTAGCTCTTAGAATCATTTGCATGCGTTGAGTTCTTTGCTCGTATACCTTTATGTTCTAACACGTTTTCTTTTGTCTTTTGTCAGATTATATGTCGGACGTGCAAGACAAGGTGATATCGAATGTTGCCAAAAGGAGAGGGACAAAGAAACTGAAGCAAACTCGGCTGGCCGATCATTTTCTTGCGTCGGGCACAGGTTCGGGTAGTTCTATTTCAGCTCCCCAGAGTTCTCCGAGAACCGTTAACCTGACAGGGATTCCTCCGAAGCCAACGTTTGAACTTCCAATCTGCTTCCTCAAGCTAACATTTTTCGAGGAGAATACCCTCCAGGTTCACCGGGATGAGACATTGAAATTGGAGGAACTAAATTGACCAGACAAGCGACTTTCCTTAGCCTATGACGCAAGCTCGGTGATGAGGGTCCTGGCCATGGCATCAATTTATGTTGAGGGGACTGCTACCCAGGTGCAGGAGATTCAAAGGCTGAAGCTCTTACTGTCTGCCTCTAAGGAGAAGGCCCACAAAGCTTCTGAGGTGGAAAAGGACACCCTTAAGAAGAACAAGGAGTTGAAGGAGTCCCTGGCGACCGCTGAATCTCATAAGACAACTGTGGAGGAGGAAGTTACGCGTCTTAAGGCTGCTATGGTCGTTTATGAAAATGAGACTGATTACCAAAAACTATTGTTAATACGAGCTGAACTGGTCGCCAAAATAGATAAGGGGGATGAAAACCTCGAGGAGATGGTAGCGGTGGCTTTCAAGAACGCGGTAGCTCATTTGAAGGTAGTCAACCCTGGGGTCGAATTTACCAAGGAGGGGATTAATTGCATGTACAAGTAGTGGACGAGAATATTTTTGTGCTCGACATCTTTGGTCAGGCGGAACAGGATGACATGGCCATGGCTAAAGGAAATCCTGCTCAGGGGATCCCTACCGAGGACCAGCCCACCGAGGATGCAGATATGCAGGAGAATGCCTGAATATTTTGTTAAGTCCTTTTCTTCTTTTGATTTTGATGGCCGGCCTGCGTGCCAGGGCCTTTTAGTTTGTTCGGGGGAATTGTTTCCCTCTTTATGTAATATCAGAACAAGTCGGTCCTTGGCATTTTCTAATGTGTTTCCGACCCTAGTGGTCGTATTTTATTTTGCCTTGCATTTGTCTTATATGCCTGCACGTGTACCCGTCGGAGGGGACACTTTATTTTCTTTCTATTTTTACTAAGTGTTTGTATGGTGCTCGACTATTTTGATATTCGCCTATGTATCAGTTCAATGTTCCTTTATATGTGCTCGTTGAGGGACTTGGGGCATGTTCGTTCATTTGGGGAAATGGTGCTCGGTTTGTACGTGTCTGGAGGTTTGGGGAACCGGGCGGAATGCTAGAGTAGCTTCAGTCGGGTAACAGTGCTCGAGTCATGATAATGGCTTGTGCTCCATGGTGTGAACGTCCCATCGCAAGCTGAGTGTTCTTCATGTTCATGGTACAAAGACGAAGATGGACTCGGTCGAGGATCCAGTCGTGTGACAGTGATCTTCCTCGTTCATGAGGGGGACCCTGTCAGTGAATAATGTTGATATGCAATGCTTGTACCTAGGCATGCATGTTAGGTTGGTGCTTACGCCCTATCGCTGTGATTCGAGAAAGCCGATAAATGCCTTAATTGTAATATGTTTTAGTTTCTCGGTGTTCCAAGGATTAGGAAGTTCTTCCCCATTCAAGTTTTCTAAGTAATAGGCTCCATTTTTTGTTTTTGCTCGAACACAGTAGGGACCTTCTGATGCGTGTTTTTCGCAAGTGTACGAACACGTTAGAGTAATATAAAAGATTGTCGAATCCATAGAGACCAAGTGTCAATCTATCGTACCTGTCTTTATGGTGTGTATCTAAGGCAACTGAATATAATGGTTTTAAGGAGTGCGCAATGGTAAATAAAATAATAATTTTAAACAATTAATAAAGACAGGCTCGAACGGTACTTGTTAATAGAACTACTTATGGGCAATGTTTTCTACTTTGAAAAGAACTAATTTAACAGGAACTGTCGCTTTCGCGTATTCAGAACCGAGTTGTACTCTCTAATCAACCCCTCCTATTGTCACGGATAAAAAGGTGCGTACTGCGTTAGAGTAGTAAACCTATTTTTAAGAAATATAGTATCTTAACTAAGTTGAAAAGTACTTTAACCTGGATTTCTTAGCAAAAAGAGGTTCTTACGAACCAGACTCTAAACTTCTTAACGCGTCCGAAAATCGTTTTAAAATCCCTTTTCTTTTTAATCTAAAAACTCCTAATGAACTAGACAAAGCGCTTTTGGCTGTTTTTGAAATAGTTAAAAAAAATTAAATTTATATTGAAAGTTAAAATAGCCCTTAAGTGTTTCTACGAACAATTGTACGGATTACTGGTTCAATTACGATCCTTACATTCTAACCTTTATGGATTTAGTTAGACATGGTAAAGTAAAAGTTCTTTTTATTATTTTTCATAAAAGTATTTAGCGTGAGTGCGGAAAGTAAATAAAAGTAGTGCGAGTGCGGAAAGTAAATAAAAGTAGTGCGAGTGCGAATAATAAAGAAAGTAAAGCGAGTGCGAAAAATAAAAGTATTTAAAGCGAGTGCGGAAATAAAATAAAGTAAAATGCGAGTGCGGATAATAAATAAAGTAAAACAGTGCGGAAAGTAAATAAAATAAATTGAGTGCAGAAAAATAAAATGCGAACTGGAATTAAAATGGCGGCAGGATTAACTTCCTCCCAGAGTGCTCCAAAACTCGATCACACAGACGTATACAGACTCGATCACTCGATTGTAGTAACACCCCGATGTGAAGTGATTACTACTTTAAAACTGATATATGCCTAAGAGATTCTACGTTTGGATGATACAAATTAAATTCTAAAGTCCTATTTATAGGCAAACATTAAGTGAGAAAAGACCAGGATGCCCCCCTCCACTAAAAAGTGGAGGGAAACATTTTTGCCTTGTGGTGCCCGCCATAGGTACAAAATGGTAGAGAAAGTGGAGATCATGGGCTTTGGAAGTTATGGAGTGATCTTGAGACGTGGCCACATCATGGCTGACCCCATGGCGCTAGCCATGGTGGATGCCGTAAGTGTAAAAAGATGAATTTCTTGATTTTCGTCCGTTTCAACTCCTTTTTCGCTCCTTTTCTTGATTTAGGCCCCGATTAAATAAAAAACCTGAAAATAAAGAAAAAAAAAGTAATAACATAACAAAATAACAATAAAAACTAAGAATGCATGCGAAATCGGAGTCAGAAATACGGTGAAATTTAGTGTTATCACCTTTCCAATTTGCGGCCAACTTTCCTTCTCTGGAGTCCTTGTGGTTTCTCCTCCATACGAGACTGCCGACTTTGAATGCTTACTTTGTGGCCTTAGAGTGATGTATGAGGGTGATTTTTTGTTTAAGTGATGCCTCGTGTAGGGTTGCTCCTGACCGAACTTCTTTGACCAGACCGAGCTCCTCGCGTAATGCCTCTGAATTGGTATCCTTGTCCATTGGAGTTTCTGTCCGTCTGGACGGTATGTGAATTTCAATGGGAATGACGACATTTTTCATGTATGCTAGTCAGAACAGAGTTTCCCCTGTTGTGGAATGAGGTGTAGTACGGTACACCAATAAGACACTATGTAGCTCTTCGACCCAGCTATTCTTAATTTCATCTAGTCTTTGCTTGATTTCTCATAGGATTACTCTATTCATTGCTTCTGCTTGCCCGTTAGTTAGTAGGTGTTCGACTGAAGCGAAGTGTTGTTTGGTTCCTACATTGGCAACGAATTCCTGGAAATTCTTGTTCGTGAACTGTGTCTTGCTATCGGTGACTATAGCTTGGGGTACCCTAAATCGAGCGAGGATGTTTCGTTTGAAGAATCACAGTATGTTAAGTTTTGTGAGTTTAGCTAAGGATTTAGCCTCTATCCACTTTGTGAAATATTCTATGCCGATGATCAAGTACTTGTTTTGGTTTAAACCGACGACGAAGGGACCGAGGATATCCAGGCCCCACCATGTGAAGGGCCACGGGGAAGACATTGTCTTGAGCATGTTTGGAGGAGCCATGTGCATATCCCTGTGCCTTTGGCATTTATCGCATTTTTTCATGTACTCTTTTGCGTAGTTTTGCATTGTCGGCCAGTAATATCCTACTCGCAGGGCCTTCCTTGCCAGCGATCTCCCACCCAGATGTTGGCCGTTGATTCCTTTGTGGATCTCTCAAAGGATGTGTGGGATCAACTCCTCCTCAACACACTTGATGAGGGGAATGGAAAATCCTCGTCGGTAGAGTTTACTCTCAACTAACACATACGAGCAAGCTCTTCGTCGGACTATACTGGCCTCCTTAGGATTCGGGGGAAGTTTGTCGTTCGTCGAGTAGTTGTAGGCCGAGGTCATCCAATAGGTGGCGTCACCGATGACGTTAACGTATATCATCGAGGATACTTTTTTGATGCTCGACCGATAGACTATCTCTTGTATGACATATTTGTTTCCACCTTTCCTCTTCATGCTCGCTAGTTTTGACAGTACGTTCGCTCGTACATTGTGTTCACGAGGAATATGTTTAACCTCTACGGATGCAAACTTTGTCATTGTTTCCTTGACCATGGTCAGGTATTCAGATAAATTGTTGTTTTGACTTGGTATTCTCCCTTGACTTGTAAGTCCATAAGTTGAGAGTCTGTACAGATGACTATTTTCCTCAGCTCCTAGATCGTCGGCCAACCTTAGGCCGGCGAGGAAAGCTTTGTATTCTGCCTGGTTGTTGGAAGTGGTGAATGAAAGTGCGAGGGATACCTCTATCAGGGTGCCTTCCTCATTTTCCAAAATAATCCCTGCTCTGTTTCCCGTTAAGCTCGACCCTCCGTCCACGAAAATAGTCCATTTCCTAGATGCGCAAGCTACGTTCTCCGGGGTGGTCATTTCGTTCATAAAACTGGCCAGGACTTGTGCCTTGAGGGCCAACCTGTTTTTGTATCTAATTTTGAACACTGATAGTTCCAAGGACCATTTGAGTATCCTTTCGGCCATATCTGGTCGACCAAGAAGTTCTTTGATGGGCTGGTTCATTCGAACGACGATCGTGTGCGCCAAGAAATAGTACCTGAGTCTGCTTGTTGCATTAAGGAGGGCTAGAGCGACCTTTTCAATCTGCTGGTACTTGAGCTCGGGCCCCTATAGGGCTTTGCTTATGAAATATATGGGTTTTTTTGTCCTTTGGGTGTCTCTCGTATAAGGGCGGAACTTACAGCTTCGTTTGCAACGACTAAGTATAGAAACAAAGTTTCTCCAAAATCAGGTCGAGAGAGAACTGGGGGTTATGATAGAGCCTTCTTGAGATGTGTTAAGGTATACTCTCATTCTTCCATCCACTCAAAGGCAACCTCTTTGTGGAGGATCTTGAATAAGGTGAGAGCGTACAAAGCGTGATAGTGAAGTGAGGACCCCGTTTAGCGACTTAATGGATTTTTTGGATTGTGGCGTTGATGTTTCGACGAATTCTAGACACTTGTCGGGGTTAGCTTTGATTTCTCTTTTAGTTAGATAGAAACCGAGGAATTTTCCTGCACGTACCCCAAACATGCATTTTTTGGATTAAATCGCATTTTGCACTTCCGTGCTTGGTTGAAAATTTCTTTAAATGGAGAGCATGATTGATTTCCTCGTGGGATTTAACGATCATGTCGTCCATGTGAACTTCGAGCATGTCCCCGATTTCAGCTCGAAAGCCTTTTTTCATCATACATTGGTAGGTTGCGTCTGCGTTTTTCAAACTGAATGGCATTACGTTGTAGTAATAGTTGTCTGATTCGGTCATGAAAGCAATATATTTTTTGTCAGTTACGGCCACATGTATTTGATTATACCCAGAATAGGCATCGAGGAACAAAAATAACTTAAAACCTACAGAATTATATACCAATTTATCTATGTTAGGTAAAAGGTAAGCATATTTCGGGCAAGTCTTGTTGAGATCGGTGTAGTCCACACACATGCGCCATTTTCCATTACTCTTTTTCAATAATACAACATTTGAGAGCCATGTAGTATACCTGGTCTCAGTTACAAATTGTACCTTTAGGAGGTCATTAACTACCTATTCTGAAGGTTCTATCTTCTCTGGGGACTACTTCCTCCGGCGTTGTGCCGCGACTCAGACAAATAGATCTATTGTTTGATGATGGTAGGCAATTTCTGGGTCCAACCCAAGAATTTTGGCTGCGCTCCATGCGAACAGATCTGTGTTCCCCCTGAGACACGCCTTCAGTTGCTTCCTCGCCAGGTTGGGGAGGTCTGCTCTGACTCTTACCCCTTTGATGGGGTCTTCACCAAGCACGATCAGCTCGAAGTCACCATCGGGCACTGGACGTGTCGACGAAGAACTGCTTGCTGCCAGTTGTGCTTCTTTTTCCTCCTTAGCAAACTTGTTGTTGAGGTCGATTGAATCGATACGAGGGAGTGGTTTTGGCTCTTCCGAGTTGATGGGAAGAGCATTTTAGCCATTGGCTTTGGCTTGGCTTTTATGGCATTGAGACCCTTGAATGCTGCTTCAAAATATCGACGAGCAGCCTCGATATCCCCGTGAAGGATAACCACTTGTCCTGATGAAGTGTAATACTTCATCTTCAAGTGTACCTTGGATGGTAAAACAATGAGCTCAGCTAGTGTCAGGAAACCTAGTATGCACACGTACAATAACGGGAACTCTATGACGAGGCACTTAACTTTAGCTGCCTTTGCAGTCTCTGCTCCTTTGAAAGTCACAATCAGGTTGACATACCCCCATGGTCGAGATACTGATCCATTGGATCCTTGCAGGTTGTAACACCCCATTTTTAATATTTATTTGTTGGGTATTTTTGGTGCATTATTGGCCTTGTTTAAAGTGTGTGTCTTGTTGTTTTGGTGTAGTGTCCTAGTGGGACGAGTAGAATGGTGGTGTGATTAGTAATTAGAGTGTGAGAATAATAATAAGACCAATTAATCACTATTATTATTATTATTATGAAAATAATATTGGTAAATATTAGGATTGTTATTATTATTATTCAGTTTTAATTAAAATAAGGAGGAATGAATAAAAATAAATATTAGAGGATTAATCAGAATTAGGAAGAGGATTAGTCGTATTTTTGTGAAAGAACCAAGGAAGGCTAGGAAGAGGAAGAACAACTAGAATTCTCAATTTTTCCTCGGACTAGGACAAGCCAATAGTGACATGGGGTTTGAATCCGCCATCACAAAATCATGCCCACTTGAAGATTTACGCCAAAGACACTTACGAGGAGGACTCTCAAACCAAATCTCTTCTAGCTTAGGATGGAAGCTGAACTTTCACTACTACAAATAATATATTTCACATTTGTTGGAATCACCATTTAACTACAGTTGAAGGTATGTGGTTACGTATGGTGTGGTAGTAAGTGATATGTAGAAGCAAGCTTCTCAAATCATATTTTGATGATAAAAACAAATCTATCAAGTCTTGAAAGCAAGCAAAAAGGATCGTTCAAGCTTCATTCAAAAAGTCTTCATAAAGACAAGGTTTCTCATTGAAAGGTATAACTCATTTCTCATGAACCAATAATGTTTATTAAGTGTTCAACTTAGGATGCACTCACACTTGTTATTGTCTAAAACAAATCATTGTGCATGCCTTGTTACTGATCTTTAATCATAAAATAATTTTTCTGGTTTTTGATCAAGTAATCGGTTACCGTGTAGGTAGTAACCGATTACTTCAGCTTTTTTCTGAAAAATATTTTTTACGTTACAGCAAGTAACCGGTTACCCATGGGGTAGTAACCGGTTACCACTGTTCAAATTCCAGAATTAATTTATTCAAATTTTGAATTTTGTCTTATAATTTTCAAACTGAATTGAGACATCCTTTCATATTTTGCACCTTTTCCAAGAGGTATCTTGTATCATATTTAAACTTCATTGTGCAGAATTTTTAAAACACCTCCTACACAATTTTCATGAAGTTTTTTCTTACTCAAAAATCTCAAACTTTCTAAAGTGCACTAAATTTAATTTTCATACACTTTAGTGAACACTGATATCCATTGTTTATGAGTGAGAAATATAAAAGGAGAAGATCAACATTGCTTGATATTACAAGACTTCACATTTCTACATTTCATCTTATCCAAAGAATTATTTCTTGTATTGACTTGTGATCCAGAATTGTTGGACACAAGGGTTAGTATTTGCAAGAGGATTGTTCTTGCACACTGTTTGATGTATAGTTGTTAGATAGTAGGCCTCACCGGTTTATGGTGCGATAGGTTGTACAATATAAAGCTATAGTGAAAATATCTTACGAGATGTAAAGGGACTGGATGTAACTTCGGATTGTGAAGGGAACCAATATAAATCTCTGTGTCTTTTTACTTTCTGCATTACCGCTTTCATATCCTAGACACTTAAACGATAAAAATCCATCCACTGATAAAATAAACGAGAAAATTTTATATAACCTAATTCACCCCCCTCTTAGGCTATCTTTGAAACAACAATTGGCATCATAGCAAGTTATAGGTAACTTGTTCCTAGAGATCCAACATGGCTTCTGCAAGTACAAATCCGGTTTTCAAAGAAGGTGGAAGTAGCAACAAGCCCCCACTCTTCTTCGGGGAATATTTTGATTTCTGGAAAATCAGAATGAAAGCACATCTTGAAGCCCAAGGAGAAGGTATATGGGAAGCAATCGAAGAAGGTCCACACAATCCTATAAACGTGATCAATGGTGTTGGAACCACAAAGTTGAAAAGCACATATGATGAAGATGATAAGAAAAAGATTCTAAATGAGAAAAAGGCAATCAACATACTCCAAAGCGCTCTCAGTATGGACGAGTTCTTCCGTGTATCACAATGTAAATCGACAAAAGAGATTTGGGACACCTTGGTAGAAACGCATGAAAGAACCACCGAAGTAAAGAGATCGAGGCTAAACACATTTAGTCAAGAATATGAGATGTTCTGTATGCAGCCCGGTTAATCTATTGTTGCCTTGCAAAAGAGATTCGTCCATCTAACAAATCACTTGATTGCTCTCGGGAAAACCTTCACCAATGATGATCTCAACTTGAAAGTCTTAAGATCTTTGACAAGGGAATGGAAACCGAAAGTGACCGCTATTTCGGAAAAGAAGAGTCTCTCAACGATGACATCCGCGTCCTTATTTGGTAAACTTCAAGAGCACGAATTGGAACTTGGAAAGCTCGAGAAGCACGAAAGCCAAGAAAAGAAGTCCAAGGGAATTTCCTTGAAGGTTGATTCAAAAATGACAAAGATGACGAGACGTCTGAAGATGAGAATTTCATGCTTCTTATAAAGAAGCTTGGTAAGTTTTTTAATAAAAATAAAAATTCCTCTTTTCCTAAAAAGAATAAATATTTCAGGAAAAAGGATGTATCCACATCTATTCAAGAAGTCACATGTTATGAATGTGGGAAGCAAGGTCACATAAAGTCGGATTATCCGAAACTTGCAAAGAAAGGAGGATTCAAAGGCAGGAAGTATTTCAATAATAAGAAGGCCTATGTTGCTTGGGACGATGATGAGATAAGTTCCTCGTTAGAATCAGAAAGCGATGAATGTGAGAATATGGCTCTTATGGCTTCACATCACTCCAATGAAGAAATCGATGAAGTTAGTAGCAATTTTTCAATTTATGAGAATGATGCACAAGAAGTTATAGATGAACTTCTAAAAGAATGCAAGACTTTGTATAAAAGAATTTAATCCCAAAAGAAAGGAATTTCATCTTTAGAAGAACAAAATACCGCTTTTGAAAAATATATTGAAAGTGAAAAACAAAATTGATGGATGAAAAACAAAGTCTTGTATGCAAAAATTGTGAGTCCTTATCCTTTCAAATTATTCAACTTAAAAGAGTTTTAGAAAGATATGAAAAATGTTAAATTGGCTTGGATGAAATTCTTAGGCACCAAATATATTCTAATGATAAAAGTGGTTTAGGATATTCTAAGTTTTCTAAACCAAGCACAAATAAGACCATTTTTGTGAAATCAAGTGAACAAGTTGTTAAGAAAAAGGAAACCAATTCTATAAGTATGCATCAAAGTCATAAAAAGAAAAGAATTGTTAAGAAAAAGAGTTATGTTCCTAGATATAAAAGTCACTTTCAACCTACTTGTTTTATTGTGGAATCAAAGGCCACACACCTAATGCTTTCTACGTGCGCAACATTGGCGTTGCTAAAGGGCATTATGTGTGGGTTGAAAAGGGTACTAACTATCAAGGACCCAAAGCAATTTGGGTACCTAACAATACTTGATTTTTTTTTGTAGGTATGCTTGAAGATAACTTCTAATCAATGATATCTTGATAGCGGTTGTTCAAAGCATATGACGGGCGACATCAACAAATTTTCAAATCTATCTTTAAAGGACAAAGGATACGTTACTTACGGTGATGATAATAAAGGAAAGATTCTTGGAGTAGGAACCATTGGTGCATCTCCATTTACAATCATCGAAGATGTTCTTTATGTGGAAGGCCTTAAACATAACCTACTTAGCATAAGTCAATTGTGTGACAAAGGGTTCCGAATCAACTTCACAAAGGATGAATGTTTGATAGAACATGAAGTCACCCATGACATCTTGCTAAAAGGTAAAAGATTTAATAATATTTTTATGATTTCTTTTGATGACTCTTCCTTGAAGGTAAAATGCTTAATGTTGAACAACAACGAGGCGTGTCTATGGCATAAAAGGTTTGCTCACATTCACATGGAGCACTTAAACAAGTTGATAAAGCATGACCTAGTTGTTGGTCTTCCAAAGATTAAGTTCATCAAGGATAAACTTTGTGACTGTAGCGGTAAAATCGTGAGTGTAAGCTATTGATTAACTTAACTCGATTAACACAGAGTCGCCACCGCGCTTTTCTTTATTTCCGAAAGGAAAAAGGTAAAAGAACGAATAAAAACCTAGGATTCTAAAAGCAAAGGCTAAAAGAAATAAACAGAGATTGGGTAAGGGGATTGGTTATGAACCGGGAAGGTTTTAGGCACCCGACTCATCCGTGGTACTCCACGGGAGCCCTTTGAAATACTTATTGCTTTTTTTGGTCTGAAATTGGTTTGTTTAAAATGATGGAAGAGATGAGAAGAAGAATATTTTTTAATGATTTTTGTGTTTGATAAGGTTTTAAAGCCTTATGCCTACGTACCCACAAAGTGCAATGCGAGATCAAAACCTCGTAGTTCGTGGTACAAAGTTTTTAAAGAACAAATGAGTTGAATTGATTTTAGAATGTAGAGATAAGTCGTCATCCCTTAGCGAATAATTCCGCTAGAAAGGATGAATCATATCTAAACATGTGGAAAAGAAGAAGGTGCACAAGGCACAAAAACAATTGAATGAGTTTTGAGTTTTTTAATGTATATGAGAAAATGGTTTTGATATATTTACATGAATTAATATTTTTGTTAAGAAAATAAAAGGAAAAGGTTAAAAATCGCTTGACCGAAATCAAGGTTTGTTTATGAAAATGTTTGAAGTTTAGAAAACAAGAAGGTTTTGAAATAGGAAGAAGTTTTGAAAATTAAAGAATGGGGAGGAGATGAAGAGACTAGTCCTAATACTTGAATTAAAAGCTAAGGAAAGAATTTACCAAACTACAATATGCACAATTCTTCAAAGATCGGAATTTCCTCTTCAAAGGTTAATGAAGTAACTTGAGGCCGAGGTTTCTAATCCATTCCAACTTGAGCAAAGGGAGATCCTAGAAGTCTAAGTCCATTCTCCAAAAGCAAAGGGATAGTAACCATAGTCCACGATTAGAAGTCACAAGTCTTTTAAGTGTTCAATTCTTTATTAAGTGTTTTGATATCCAAATGGACAAAATAAAAACAAGCACAATATGAATATAAACAAGCACAATATGAATATAAACAAATGATATATGATATTATATGGTAAAGCATAATAAAGAGATAAGGGAGCAAGAGATTAAAATAAAAAGATAAGGTGCGAGAGATTAAATTTAAACAATTATATTCACATTATTATAATTTTTACAATATAAGGTGGTATGATGAACTTAATCAAGCACAACCACAACTAGGAAAATAAAATCGAGGCAACCGGATCCAAGTGGATCTTAATTCGAAATGGGACAACTGTAGGTCTATGTTAAACAATCGCCGAGTAATTTACGGAGTAATTACCCTACAAATGAGGCCGGCCACCACTAATTAAAGTGGAAAATATTCGTGTTAATACATGTTAGAGAAACGATATAATGGATCGTTCTCCGGAAACATGCCACACTAAAAGAAAAAGGAAGGTCTAATCTTAATCGAGATTATCGTTGAATTTCATCGAAAAGCAACCTATCACAATCTCAAAGTATGGAGAATGATCCAAATGATCATTCATCCATAGATTTGAAATAATGAAGATTAAGCTTAATCGAAAATCAACAATCCCGAATCGGAAGATTATCATCGACCAAAATTAAAAAGAAATGAAGAAATAATGGATCCAAAATTAGATCCAATAAAAGAATTAGAATATTTTTAAATCATTTTTCTAAAACTCTTTTCCTTAAAAATATTTTTCCAAGTCTTTTTCTAAAACATTTTAAAATACCTTTCTCAATTCATAAACAAAATTTAAAAAGAATTAACAAAATAAATAAGAAAAAGTAAAAGGGAGGGGAATGATGGAGCAATCCGCGGGTGTAGAAACGGATCAATGGATCCAAGCCCAATCTCAATTCATTTTGCTTTTTCTTTAAAAAATAGAAGGAATAAGTTACATAAAATAAATAATAAAAAAAAACAACAAAGAAGTCAAAGACTTCTTCTTCTTCTTCACAGCGTTACACACAAACAAAACAGGGAGAAGAACAAACGCGGCGGCAACGGAACTCACACTCTCACCTTCAAGAACGCGAATCGAAACACCTCTCTCTTCTATCTTCTTAAACCGCAAACCCTTTCTCTTCTTCTTGTTCAGATTGTTTCTTCTCTCAATTCGGTTTTGGTTTGGGGATTTTGAGAAATTTGAAGATTCAAGAATTTGGAGGTTGATTGAAAGATTGTAGATAGAAAGAGGGACGAAAGTGAGATTAGGGATTTGAAGTTAGGATTCGATTTCGGCAGAGTTTCAGAGTGCTATTGAAGCTTCGATTTGATGAGAAGTGAGGTTCTTATTTATAGGAGAAGAGTGAAGGAGAAGGTGATGCCGTTTGATGAAGATTTGGAATGCGTTTTGGTATGTCACGAAATATCCGTGTTCACTGAGTTTTGATTTTGAATTTGTTTCGCGTTTTACGTCTTGCTATGATGCGTTTTGCTGTTGTGAATCAGGTGCTGGAGCATGACGAATGCGTGCGGGAAGTTGTTTGCGTTTTACGTCTTGGTGAATTGCGTTTTGTATTCGTTGGCTTTCAGGTGATTTCGCGTGTGTTCAGCGTGACAGCATGTGCGGTATTGGCTTCGGCTTGGCGTGTTATTGTGAAGTAGCTGACTTGCAAGAATTGAAATATGGGGTCAGCTTGGTTGTGCATTTGGCTTATGGTACAGAAGAGGCGTTTGGGGCAAAAGGCTGGACGCGTAGCTTTGGCATGAAAAGCTGCGGCGTAAGTGTTTGGCAAGCTGATGTTGAGGGCAAGGCTTTGGTACGGGAATGGCTTGAGCTGTTGGTGATGTGGTACGGAAAGGCTGAATGTGCAAGCTGGGATATTACTTGAAGCTAGTAGCTTATGCTGAAGCTTGCTGGTTGTGCTAGGCAAGTGGTGTACGGCGTGATGAGGCTTGGGCGTATAGCCGCGTGAGGTATTGAGACTTGGGCAGTGTGAAGGCAACTGCTTGGGAATTGTTTGGCAATGTGTGGGCCAGGATGCAGGAAAGGCTTTGTACGGATTTGCTTTTGTTGTTGTATATGCATATGGCTGCGGCAAGAATTGTATGGGCTTAGTGATGCATGATGCTTCTAGCTGTTTGTTGCTTTTCTCTTGTTTATAAAATGTAAAGAATAAAAAAAATGGGAAATATACTTCATTGAAAATGGGCCTTATTTGTGTATATATTTTTTTTGATAATGGATAAAAACTTTATGGGCTAAAAAAATGTTGGTAAGAAAATAAGAAAAGAAGAAAAATCATGGATATAGAAATTGGATATAAAATGATAAAAATGAAAAAGGTTAAAATAATAATTGGGATGATTGATCTTAAAAAAACGGATAATCGAAAAAAAGAAAAAACAAAGGGAACAATGGTCGTTGAATAATAATGAGTAATGGTAAAAAAAATGAATAGAAATGGAAGGTCGGATAATCGAACTAAAAGAAATTGGTTTATTGAAGATTTGGGATAAAAGAAAAATGGTTTAATCGAGAAATGGATAATGGATAAGGAATTAGGTTTTCAAGCCCACAACAAATCTTGATTGATTTTCTTCACAAGCCATTGATGAAAAATGAACACAGCCAACCACAGACCCAACTGAATATTTCGCAACTCGAGCCACAACTGTCATCTGAAAATTGTCTGATTCAAGCCCTGATAATTCGAAACCAAACTGAGGAAAATAAATCCTCAGATGAATCGATGATTAATGAACCGATGAACAGATAAACACTGAAAATTCAAACCGCAACACACTGCCTGATAACTGATGAACAAAACAAACTTTGCACAGAAAACAACTGTCACACAACCCAACTTGTACTTTGAAAACGCATTTCCTGATGAATGAATTACTGGCACACACAACTGGAAATCAACACAATCTTTTAATAGTTTGACCAGATTAGGTCAAACATCCATCTGAAAACGCATTGTGATTGAACAAACGCATCTGAATGAAATTATTGCCCTATTTTTGAGCACCTGCAACACAGAGAAGAAGAAGAACACTGCAACATATTTTTTTGTATTTTGGTTAGAAGTCAGTAAATATAAACAAATATAAAAATAATGGTGATCCCCTGCGAAGCATAGACCCGATCTGAGGAGAAACTCGAAGGCCAGTGCGATCTTGTTTGTATGCAAAATGCAAATGAATATGCGAAGAAATCTTAGGGCAAAAATTAGGGTATTACAGCTGCCCCTATTTAAGTTTCTTCAATCCGGAGATATGAAGATTGACATCTTCGTCTCTACAAGATGGGAGAGACTTAAATACAGAAAACCCAATTTTTGTCCTAAGAGAACAAATGATATGATATGAATATGATATGCAAACCCAAGATCTCTGTGGGGAAAATAATGACCACCAGAGAAAAGCACAACTTGGGGACACCGAAGAAAATCCCGCTGGGGAAACAACAGACAAACAAAGAGTTACCAGGAAAATAAATCACTGGATAACAGACTCCATTCGGGAAGAGATATGATAAAATCAAGAACAAGATTCAACCAGGGAAAAATAAACACCCTGCCAGGAATATCAACCAAACAAAGTATTCGAAATCAAGAATGGAGAAATACTGTGTTGGAAAAGAAATCATCAACTACCTGATTTACTGGGTAGGAAATACAACAGACTCGACTATCAATTTACTGGATAGGAGCAAAATACGGAGGGCTAACCTCAATTACCTTTTTACTGGGCAAGAAACTCTCAACTACCTAATTTACTGGGCAGGAGTATAAGGGACTCGACTATCGATTTACTGGATAGGAGTAAAATACGGAGGAATAACCTCAATTACCTTTTTACTGGGTATAAAGAAACTCGACTATCGATTTACTGGATAGGAGTAAAATACGGAGGAATAACCTCAATTACCTTTCTACTGGGTATAAAGAAACTCGACTATCGATTTACTGGATAGGAGTATGATCCACTACCTGATTTACTGGGTAGGAACTCAATCAAAGAGAAACAACTTCTATTACCTTTTTACTGGGTAAGAAGAAGAAATATCGGCTATCGGATTTACTGGGTAGGAAATCAATCAAGTTACCTTTTTACTGGGTAAGAAGAAAATTCTCAACTACCTGATTCACTGGGTAGGAGCTCAATCAAATGGAAACAGCTTCTATTACCTTTTTACTGGGTAAGAAGAAGAAATATCAGCTACCGAATTTACTGGGCAGAAACTCAATCAAATTACCTTTTTACTAGGTAAGATGAAAATATCTGATTCTATCACCTTTTTACTGGGTAAGAGGAAAATAACTTGACTACCGGATTTACTGGGTAGAACAATTCTCGACTACCTGATTTACTGGGTAGGAGCTCAAACAGATGAAAACCAAACTCTATTACTTTTTTACTGAGTAAGAGAAAAAAAAATCTCGACTACCGAATTTACTGGGTAGGAGCACAAGTAAAAGAACTTGATCAATTTGGTAATATTACCCACTATCGATTACTGCTAGCTTAATCCAAAGTAATAATATTCAAGCTGGAGAAAATATTGCCCACTATCAAACAATGATAGCTTAATTCCAAAGCAATATATCCACAAAAAGGGACCAAAGTTCAATCCAAGAACAAATTGGAGAGAAACGGTCAAGCAAGACTCATCCCGAGGAGGAAATATCTCAACTGGGGAAAATCCATCCAGATAATAAACTGTGGAGGAAACTGAATTAACATCATCCACGAGGAACAAACTCGGTGGGGAATTAGAAAGGATTAACTCTTTCTGCTTAAAAGTCGACACTCTAAACTTGAGAGGAATACGACACACACTCTGTGGGGAGAGATTCACACCAAAGAGCAGATAACAATGATAAGCGCAAGAATGCAAGCAAACAATGCTATGCTTATGCGTATGAATATGCTTATGAATATGCTGACAAAACAGACATAAAGATAAGAAACGGGTGACATAAACACCACAACAACCGGATACTCGGCTAATCCCAAGGCAACAATGCAGGGAACAACTGGAGATTCAATCTTGAAATCTGCAGGGGAATATCATAAGCCATCAAAGGAATAAAATCCTACTACAAGGCTCAAATCATGATAAAACAGCATCTGCTAGGAATATCATCCTGCTGAGGAAAAGGTAATAATCCGCTGAGGATGAAAATATTCTTGATAAAAATCAAACTTCACAAGGAATAATTGTCGTATCACTCCTGCTCCACCAGGGATAGAGTGCAAGACCTGCTAAAAATCACATAGGAACCTGCTGGAAATCAACACATGCAGACCTACTGGGGATCCATATGGGGATATCAGAAGTTAACATCATAGCCAGAACACAGTTACGAGGGATTTTAAATCAGTACCCAACATCGGATAAAAGAAAACCTCTAAACTAACTGCTATATCAATACTTCTATATTCAAAGATGCAAATAATCAAGCTGAGGAACATGAGCTCAGCTGGGGATTCCCAATACTTCTCAATTCAAAGATAACTTGCTGAGGAAAAGATCAACACTCAGCTAGGGATTCTCTAAGAACATCCCTTCCAACAACTCTTCTGGGGATACATACAATCTCCGTTCAACATCATTGTTGGGGAATAAAACATCACTAACATCAATCGGTCAAGACTATCCAGGAACTTTGCATGGACATGACCGAATCAAACCCTGCTTTGGGAGAGACGAGTTACACACGTCCAGACTTTACCATCTTTGGAATCAATGTTGATGTCCTTTCTTTGTTCATTGAGATACAATGATCACTATTCTCCCTATCAACTTTGAACTCCACTGTGTCCGAAACTTCAGTCAAGGATGAGTGAATAAGAATCTTTGATGAATAATTCTTCTGAGGGGTAGAATCTGAAATCCTCGGTTGCTACAAGTGATTCAGTCTGTCGACGCAGTTACTTGCCATGATCCCTAACTTTTGCCTAGATTTCCCTTTCGGGTTTTCAATCTACCAGGATAATTATTTCTGTTTTGGTCTCTAATTTTTGCCTGGACCGCCCTTTCGGGTTTTCAATCCACCGAGACGCTCATTTTTGCCTAAGCCGCCCTTTCGGGTTTTCAACTTAGCGAGCTGTTCTTTTATTATTTTTAGGCGAAGTATTTCTTGACTGCATCCGCATTCACAGGACGAGTGATCTCTTCACCATCCATAGTTGCAAGAATTAATGAACCTCCAGAGAAGGCTTTCTTAACAACATACGGACCATCATAGTTCGGAGTCCACTTGCCCCGAGAATCTTTAAGGAAAGACTGAATCTTTTTGAGCACGAGGTCGCCTTCTCTGAATACACGAGGTTTGACCTTCTTGTCAAAAGCTTTCTTCATTCTTTGCTGGTACAACCGACCATGACACAAAGCTGTTATTCTCTTTTCTTCAATCAAATTCAACTGATCAAATCTACTTTGACACCATTCAGACTCAGTCAACTTGGCTTCCATCAGAATTCTCATTGATGGGATCTCAACTTCGACAGGGAGCACTGCTTCTGTACCATAAACAAGTGAGAGAGGGGTTGCCCCTGTTGAAGTGCGGACAAATGTACGATACCCATGCAAAGCAAAAGGGAGCATCTCATGCCAGTCTGCTCGGAAATTAGAAATGCTACTGCTGAACAAATCTCTGTCCCACCAGTAAACTGCATCAAGTTGAAAATCTTTTGAGAGAAATCATGCAAAGCTGCTTGGAGATTCTTGAAGAAAGTTGCCCCAAGTTCAATGACTGATAAAGGTAAACTGATAATGGATTCAATTCTTGATTGCTGCTGGAGAAAATAATCACATCTTTGAAATAACTATTGAGAAGATTAAACTGATCATGGCTTCAGTTCTTGAGAAAATGTTGAGAACATGAACTGATCATGGCTTCAATCCTTGAGAAAATGACCCAACATGTAACTTGCAGAGAATCTTCTGACTAACCAAATTTGAGAACAACTTGCACTGAGCAACAACTCTTGAACCATAGGAACTGAGAAAAACTTGCCCCTGATAAGATCACTGACCAAGTTTCTAAACTATTTGAAAATTCCTTAATGAGGAAAGCTTATTTGCAAATAAAAATGTTTGTACAAACTTGGTAATTTTAATGCAAAGTTCAATGCAAAGTTTGAAATCAAGAATCATTTTTTTGAATAAAATTTATTGATGTAAAGCAAATGAAAACAATGTCAAAACACGGCGGTTGAGACAAAATTAAAGATAAAGCAAAGGTAAGAAAACAAATGATTGGCAAAGAACTTAGGAGTCAGTTTACGCAACCTTGTTGTAATATGCTTTTCAAAAGAAACCTGGATTCAATTAGGACTTTTGAAGGTTGTAACGTGGTCTGGTTCACGGTTTATGAATCAAAGGATATAGGCTCAAAGTTTATTTATACCCAACCCCTCTTCGTGATAAACTCCAGTCCTACATTCAATTAATTCAGCTTATGCATTCAAGTTCCCGGACATTTAGGATTGCACAGATGAATATGGTTCATAAGCCAAAGGATTTTGAGATAACAGTCACATCTTTCCTTTTGTTATTTCTAGTGAGGACTTTGGTCAACTCAACTTATTTTTGCTGAGGATTTTGATGACCTCTTGGTAAATCTTTCTTTTTATTATCCCTAATTTTTGCCTGAACTGCGTCATTTCAACTTACAGCCAGCGGGATGCCCCAGTTTTTTTGCCTAAGTCTCCTTCATAGGTTTTGACTTAGCGGGCTTTGATTTTTTTTTTTCCAATAATTTTTCACTATCATTTTTTTTTGAAAGATAATGACTGCATGGCTTAATGATTACGACAAATCATCATTGCCTTTTGAAATGAGAAACATCTTCAACACCTCTTTGATATGTGTGAAGGAAAACTTGATATTGCAACCTTTGTTGAAAAGATGTCTTGAATGATTCTCTTGTAATTGAATGCACATTCGAATTAATTGAGAACTACCCATCCCCGGGTTAAAACTAAGGGTTTTTTTCGAATAGAAAGAAACTCCAACTTCAAGGCTCAAAAAGGGTTGACAAAGGATTAACTTCCTTATTTCTCCAGTGTTTGGGATTTAAAACAATGCCTGTATATCATCAACCAAGTATCAATTGAAAGCATACCAACAACAGTTATGGGTATCTCGTTTTCATCATCCTCCCTCCAATCATTGTAAAAATTTGAGAAAAGATAGATGGACTTGAAATATAAAGCATAAAGATGCAAATAGCAAATGAAATTGAATCAAAACAAAGCAATGCTCATTTCATTAAAATCAACATGAAAGTACAAACAAGCTTAAAAGCAAACAACTTAATATGATTGAAGAAAAATTGCAAACATAAAGAAACAATGGCCTAGTGATCCATCAGCAACAAAGGATGAGCTGTCCCATCTGAGATTCTGGCCTTGAAGAAAGTTTGACTGTTGAATTCCTCTAGAAGATTCATTTCTCATGATTCGGAAAAGGATTGTTGACAACATTAGGATTAGTGTCCTCAAAAGTGATCATCCCATTTCTAACAAGCTCTTTTACTTTAGCCTTCAATGCAAAACAGTGCTCTAAGTCATGACCAGTTCCCCCTTGATGAAACTCACAGCGAAGATCTGCTCTATAACCAACCGGAAGAGGATTTGGAACAAGAGGCGCAGGCCTAGTAGTAATCCAACCATTCTGGACCAAGTAAGGATACAACTCAGCATAAGTCATCGGAATAGGATCAAAGTTTGGCCTACTCCTAGCATTACGATTCTGGTTCTGGCCAACATTCCTTTGAATAGATGGACCATTGATCATCGGAGAGACTGCAGTAGGGTATGATTGTTCAGGGTGTTGTTGTCTGCGACGAGTCATCCCAACAACACTTGCTTCACCAGCAAAAACATTGACTTGAGGCATGACAATCCTATGAGGTTGAGTTTCCCTAATGATCAAAGCCTGTAGCATCTCCATGATCTGACTCACATTGCCTTTCAGCTCATCAAGGTCTTCCCTAACTTTCTTGTTATGTTGGGCTTGATTTTCCATTCTCAATCTAATAGCTCTCAATCTGTTAGCAGTTCTAGTACCGTATCTGTGGTGAGGAGTCATCTTGACGAATCGACAGACAATTGAGGAAAGAAACAACCGGGATGAGTTCCCACAAAACTCGGATGAACGCAAGAATATGTGAGAATGCAATGATATGCAATGCTCACTCCCATTTTCAGAAAAACAACCCGATTATTGCAAACGTGGTCAACATCGAGAATACTGTCATGAAAAATCTTGACAAAAAGGAATATTTATTCTTTCCAATATTTGCAATAATCAGAATTGTCTTCCTTGAAAAATGGTTGTGATGATGATCATGATGAATATGTAGATGCAACAACCACAAACAAGATCACGCAAAGCACTCAGGTTCAAAGGTTCAGATCACGAGCATGGAGTCAAGGGATAAGAACCAACCCACACAGGCATGTAATAAGGTTTGTCTTCATTGTACCTGCAAAAAACCAAAAGGGTGCTAACAGAGGTGCCCGGAGTTAACAACCATCTTTAGAATATCATCGGTACGTCGGATTACTCCCCAACCGATAACATTCTTAAAATAGACCTTGTCCGAGTGTAGTATCGCGTGACAACCGCCTTAGATTTACATCCAGACAGCTTCCGCACTACGTTCCTAAATTGGCTTAGATGGGTTAAGGGTTCTAAGGTCCTCAGTATGATCAGCTCAAGGTCGGAAAATAATGCCACGTACGATTACTCGTCATGACATTGATAGTCCAAGAGATCCTAACCGAGTGGAGATTATCAAATTGATATTGCTTTGGACTACTCCATCACATATCGCTTCGAATATCGCCGTCCTATCATAAGTGTCACTCAGATCCGGGTTAGAATCTATCTCACACAGAGGATCACCAAAAACCAAAACGGAACAAACAAATAACAAACAATTCAAACCAACGCAATAAATAAATCAAAGTAGGCTAAATCCGCTTAGAGATTACTCCCTAGCAGAGTCGCCACTTTTCTGTAGCGGTAAAATCGTGAGTGTAAGCTATTGATTAACTTAACTCGATTAAAAACCTAGGATTCTAAAAGCAAAGGCTAAAAGAAATAAATAGAGATTGGGTAAGGGGATTGGTTATGAACCGGGAAGGTTTTAGGCACCCGACTCATCCGTGGTACTCCACGGGAGCCCTTTGAAATACTTATTGCTTTTTTTGGTCTGAAATTGGTTTGTTTAAAATGATGTAAGAGATGAGAAGAAGAATATTTTTTAATGATTTTTGTGTTTGATAAGGTTTTAAAGCCTTATGCCTACGTACCCACAAAGTGCAATGCGAGATCAAAACCTCGTAGTTCGTGGTACAAAGTTTTTAAAGAACAAATGAGTTGAATTGATTTTAGAATGTAGAGATAAGTCGTCATCCCTTAGCGAATAATTCCGCTAGAAAGGATGAATCATATCTAAACATGTGGAAAAGAAGAAGGTGCACAAGGCACAAAAACAATTGAATGAGTTTTGAGTTTTTTAATGTATATGAGAAAATGGTTTTGATATATTTACATGAATTAATATTTTTGTTAAGAAAATAAAAGGAAAAGGTTAAAAATCGCTTGACCGAAATCAAGGTTTGTTTATGAAAATGTTTGAAGTTTAGAAAACAAGAAGGTTTTGAAATAGGAAGAAGTTTTGAAAATTAAAGAATGGGGAGGAGATGAAGAGACTAGTCCTAATACTTGAATTAAAAGCTAAGGAAAGAATTTACCAAACTACAATATGCACAATTCTTCAAAGATCGGAATTTCCTCTTCAAAGGTTAATGAAGTAACTTGAGGCCGAGGTTTCTAATCCATTCCAACTTGAGCAAAGGGAGATCTTAGAAGTCTAAGTCCATTCTCCAAAAGCAAAGGGATAGTAACCATAGTCCACGATTAGAAGTCACAAGTCTTTTAAGTGTTCAATTCTTTATTAAGTGTTTTGATATCCAAATGGACAAAATAAAAACAAGCACAATATGAATATAAACAAGCACAATATGAATATAAACAAATGATATATGATATTATATGGTAAAGCATAATAAAGAGATAAGGGAGCAAGAGATTAAAATAAAAGGATAAGGTGCGAGATATTAAATTTAAACAATTATATTCACATTATTATAATATTTACAATATAAGGTGGTATGATGAACTTAATCAAGCACAACCACAACTAGGAAAATAAAATCGAGGCAACCGGATCCAAGTGGATCTTAATTCGAAATGGGACAACTGTAGGTCTATGTTAAACAATCGCCGAGTAATTTACGGAGTAATTACCCTACAAATGAGGCCGGCCACCACTAATTAAAGTGGAAAATATTCGTGTTAATACATGTTAGAGAAACGATATAATGGATCGTTCTCCGGAAACATGCCACACTAAAAGAAAAAGGAAGGTCTAATCTTAATCGAGATTATCGTTGAATTTCATCGAAAAGCAACCTATCACAATCTCAAAGTATGGAGAATGATCCAAATGATCATTCATCCATAGATTTGAAATAATGAAGATTAAGCTTAATCGAAAATCAACAATCCCGAATCGGAAGATTGTCATCGACCAAAATTAAAAAGAAATGAAGAAATAATGGATCCAAAATTAGATCCAATAAAAGAATTAGAATATTTTTAAATCATTTTTCTAAAACTCTTTTCCTTAAAAATCTTTTTCCAAGTCTTTTTCTAAAACATTTTAAAATACCTTTCTCAATTCATAAACAAAATTTAAAAAGAATTAACAAAATAAATAAGAAAAACTAAAAGGGAGGGGAATGATGGAGCAATCCCCGGGTGTAGAAACGGATCAATGGATCCAAGCCCAATCTCAATTCATTTTGCTTTTTCTTTAAAAAATAGAAGGAATAAGTTACATAAAATAAATAATAAAAAAAAACAACAAAGAAGTCAAAGACTTCTTCTTCTTCTTCACAGCGTTACACACAAACAAAACAGGGAGAAGAACAAACGCGGCGGCAACGGAACTCACACTCTCACCTTCAAGAACGCGAATCGAAACACCTCTCTCTTCTCTCTTCTTAAACCGCAAACCCTTTCTCTTCTTCTTGTTCGGATTCTTTCTTCTCTCAATTCGGTTTTGGTTTGGGGATTTTGAGAAATTTGAAGATTCAAGAATTTGGAGGTTGATTGGAAGATTGAAGATAGAAAGAGGGACGAAAGTGAGATTAGGGATTTGAAGTTAGGATTCGATTTCGGCAGAGTTTTAGAGTGCTATTGAAGCTTCGATTTGATGAGAAGTGAGGTTCTTATTTATAGGAGAAGAGTGAAGGAGAAGGTGATGCCGTTTGATGAAGATTTGGAATACGTTTTGGTATGTCACGAAATATCCGTGTTCACTGAGTTTTGATTTTGAATTTGTTTCGCGTTTTACGTCTTGCTATGATGCGTTTTACTGTTGTGAATCAGGTGCTGGAGCATGACGAATGCGTGCGGGAAGTTGTTTGCGTTTTACGTCTTGGTGAATTGCGTTTTGTATTCGTTGGCTTTCAGGTGATTTCGCGTGTGTTCAGCGTGACAGCATGTGCGGTATTGGCTTCGGCTTGGCGTGTTATTGTGAAGTAGCTGACTTGCAAGAATTGAAATATGGGGTCAGCTTGGTTGTGCATTTGGCTTATGGTACGGAAGAGGCGTTTGGGGCAAAAGGCTGGACGCATAGCTTTGGCATGAAAAGCTGCGGCGTAAGTGTTTGGCAAGCTGATGTTGAGGGCAAGGCTTTGGTACGAGAATGGCTTGAGCTGTTGGTGATGTGGTACGGAAAGGCTGAATGTGCAAGCTGGGATATTACTTGAAGCTAGTAGCTTATGCTGAAGCTTGCTGGTTGTGCTAGGCAAGTGGTGTACGGCGTGATGAGGCTTGGGCGTATAGCCGCGTGAGGTATTGAGACTTGGGCAGTGTGAAGGCAACTGCTTGGGAATTGTTTGGCAATGTGTGGGCCAGGATGCAGGAAAGGCTTTGTACGGATTTGCTTTTGTTGTTGTATATGCATATGGCTGCGACAAGAATTGTATGGGCTTAGTGATGCATGATGCTTCTAGCTGTTTGTTGCTTTTCTCTTGTTTATAAAATGTAAAGAATAAAAAAAATGGGAAATATACTTCATTGAAAATGGGCCTTATTTGTGTATATTTTTTTTTTGATAATGGATAAAAACTTTATGGGCTAAAAAAATGTTGGTAAGAAAATAAGAAAAGAAGAAAAATCATGGATATAGAAATTGGATATAAAATGATAAAAATGAAAAAGGTTAAAATAATAATTGGGATGATTGATCTTAAAAAAACGGATAATCGAAAAAAAAGAAAAAACAAAGGGAACAATGGTCGTTGAATAATAATGAGTAATGGTAAAAAAAATGAATAGAAATGGAAGGTCGGATAATCGAACTAAAAGAAATTGGTTTATTGAAGATTTGGGATAAAAGAAAAATGGTTTAATCGAGAAATGGATAATGGATAAGGAATTAGGTTTTCAAGCCCACAACAAATCTTGATTGATTTTCTTCACAAGCCATTGATGAAAAATGAACACAGCCAACCACAGACCCAACTGAATATTTCGCAACTCGAGCCACAACTGTCATCTGAAAACTGTCTGATTCAAGCCCTGATAATTCAAAACCAAACTGAGGAAAATAAATCCTCAGATGAATCGATGATTAATGAACCGATGAACAGATAAACACTGAAAATTCAAACCGCAACACACTGCCTGATAACTGATGAACAAAACAAACTTTGCACAGAAAACAACTGTCACACAACCCAACTTGTACTTTGAAAACGCATTTCCTGATGAATGAATTACTGGCACACACAACTGGCAATCAACACAATCTTTTAATAGTTTGACCAGATTAGGTCAAACATCCATCTGAAAACGCATTGTGATTGAACAAACGCATCTGAATGAAATTATTGCCCTATTTTTGAGTACCTGCAACACAGAGAAGAAGAAGAACACTGCAACATATTTTTTTGTATTTTGGTTTGAAGTCGGTAAATATAAACAAATATAAAAATAATGGTGATCCCCTGCGAAGCATAGACCCGATCTGAGGAGAAACTCGAAGGCCAGTGCGATCTTGTTTGTATGCAAAATGCAAATGAATATGCGAAGAAATCTTAGGGCAAAAATTAGGGTGTTACAGTGACGCATGTCAAAAAGGGAAGCAAACCAAGACAACTTTAAAGTCCAAGAAAGTGGTGTCCACATCAAGACCACTTCAATTGTTGAATATGGATCTTTTCTGTCCATCGAGAACTAAAAGCTTCAGAGGTAACATTTATGCTTTAGTTATTGTTGATGATTTCTCTCGATATACGTGGACATTGTTTTTAGTGCAGAAAAGTGATGCTTTCAAAGCTTCAAGAAGTATGCAAAGCAAATACAAAACGAGAAGTCACTCACTATAGCCTCCATTAGAAGCGATCATGGTGGAGAATTCCAAAACTCATCTTTTGAAGAATTTTGCAAAGAGCGTGGAATTTCTCACAACTTTTCCACACCAAGGACTCCTCAACAAAACGATGTCATAGAAAGGAAGAATATGTCATTGGTGGAGCTTGCAAGAACAATGCTTAGCAACTCAAATCTACCTAAGTACTTTTGGGTGGATGCGGTTAGCACAACTTGTTTCATAAGAAACCGTGTCAACATTCGACCAATTCTCAAGAAGATTCTGTATAAGTTGTTCAAGGGTAAGAAACCGAACCTATCATTCTTTCACATTTTCGGATGTAAGTGTTTCGTTCTCAACAATGTCAAGGACAATCTCGGTAAGTTTGATGAGAAGTCCGACAAAGGTATAATCCTTGGTTATTCCCTCTCTAGTAAAGCTTTTAGAATTTTTAATAAAAGAACTCTTACTATTGAAGAATCTATTCATGTTTCTTTTGATGAAACTAACCCCTCGAAAGAGGATAACATTATTATGGATGATAATGATATAGTAGATACGCCACAACAACAAAAGGAGATGTCAAAGGATCAAGCAATACCACAAGAAGACGACACTCAAATCATTGAAGAACATCAAGATTTTCCGAAGGAATGGAGAACTCATAGAGATCACCCGATAGATAAAGTTATTGGTGATATTAGCCAAGGTGTTGCAACTAGACTAAATCTCAAGGATGCTTGTCTCAACATGGCTTTTGTATCTCAAATTGAACCAACCAAAATCGTTGAAGCTTTAGGTGACGATCAATGGATAGTAGCGATGCAAGAAGAACTCAACCAATTCGAAAGAAATCAAGTTTGGAATCTCGTACCAAGACCGGACAACAAGCACATCATAGGAACGAGATGGGTGTTCAAGAACAAACTTGACGAGAATGGGATCATAGTTTGTAACAAAGCAAGATTAGTCGCACAAGGATACAACCAAGAAGAAGGAATTGATTTTGATGAAACATTCGCTCCAGTAGCAAGGTTAGAAGCAATTAGATTATTACTTGTTTATGCTTGTTCTATGAATTTTCAGTTGTTCCAGATGGATGTCAAAAGCGCTTTCCTAAATGGCTATATCAATGAAGAAGTCTATGTCAAACAACCTCCGGGTTTTAAAGACTTCAAGAATCCCTCTCATGTTTACAAGTTGAAAAAGGCTCTTTATGGCTTAAAGCAAGCACCAAGAGTGTGGTATGACTGCCTCAGCAACTTTCTATGTGAAAAGGGTTTTGCAAAAGGAAAGGTTGACAAGACGTTGTTCATAAAGAAGTTCAAGGGTAACACCTTATTGGTTTAAGTCTATGTCGACGACATCATCTTTGGATCAACAAACAAAGATCTTTGCGAAGAATTTTCACTTATGATGCAAGGAGAATTCGAAAGGCCCATGATGGAAAAAATGAACTATTTTCTTGGACTATAAATCAAGCAAACAAAGGATGGCATCTTCATCAACCAATCCAAGTATTGCAAGGAATTATTGAAAAAAATTGATATGGATAGTTGCAAGGTGATGTCCACTCCTATGGGATTCGGAACGTACGTTGATCAAGATGAATCAGGCATTTCAATTGATATCACAAAGTATCGAGGACGTAAGATCGATAGAAAAAGCACAAGCGGTACTTGTCACATTCTCGGGAATGCACTAGTGTCGTGGGCATGTAAGAAGCAAGCATGCGTTGCACTTAGCACGACCGAAGCGGAGTACATTGCAGTAGTCAGTTGTTGTGCACAGATCTTGTGGCTTAAGTAACAACTTCTTGATTTTGGTATAGATCTCGGTTGTATTCCTCTTCGATGCGATAACACAAGTGCGATCAACATTACAAAGAACCCGGTCATGCATTCAAGAACAAAGCACATAGATATCTGACATCATTTCCTTCAAGATCACGTGCTCAACGGAGATGTAGATGTTACGTTCGTGGATACACACAACCAACTTGCCTTCATTTTCACTAAACCATTTGTTAAAGAACCATTCTTCAAGATTCGGCGAGGACTGAGTATTCTCGATGAAGGTGACATCTAATCTTAACTTAAAATTACTTGTTATGTGGTTTAGTAGCTTAAAATATGATTATTCTCACTTTTATGTTACAAAATGCTAGCACTCACTTTTCGCCGTTTTTTTATTTTTCACTCTTTTGGATACCCGAAAATAATCGGTTTCAAAATATTTTTTGATCAAAAGTTGCGAATTATTATGTGCTAACACTTTGTGAAAAGTTTTTGTAACCCAATAAAATATTATCTGCTAAATAGTCACTGTATTTTTTTTGAAATTTTTTGAAATTTTGCAGCAAGTAACCGGTTACCAAGTAGGTAGTAATTATAAGCATCTTTTCCGAACAAATCCTTATGCTTCAAAGCTCTCATCTCCTTCTGTATCTCAGAAAAACGGCCTTGAAAATCATCAAGTCTTTCAATCACACCAGCGCCTTCACTGGGCTCAATATGGTAAATTACTCCATCATGGTGCGGAATAGTGTGCATCACAGGAGGTGCAGTAGTCATCACTGGCGGAAGAGTAGTCATCATTGGCGGAAGAGTATTAAATGCAACAGTCTCAGGAGGAGGAAGATGATAACCAGCAGGAATGAAATCAACCGGCATGCCCCACGGTGTACTAGAAGGCATGCGATAGCGAGGAGAAAGGACGATTTTAGCAGGAATTGATGCAGTGACAATCTCAGAGATGACTGTATTCTGTACAGGAGAATTAGGAGGAGGTGGCTGATTCTGGGCAGCCACCAAGCTTTCCATCATGACAGTAACTCTTTCCAAGCTTTCCTTCATATATGCAACAACCTCGCGCAGCTCGCAATTCTCTTGTTGTAAGGTTTCTGACATCTTCTTCCGATTAGCTCGAGTATCAACCTTGTGAGTCAGCTTGACAGGAGAACTGAATGAAGACCAAGAAACAACATAAGATCCCTGGAGAACACTAAAAAAGAAAGACCAATGCGGACATGATGCATGGTTGCATATGCAAATGCAAAGATTTCAAAGGACTATAAGATAAATTGTAATATTTATAAAGAAACACTTTTTGAAGTACTTAAAAACTCATTCTCATTAAAAATCAAAGTAAGGATTACAAGTGAAGTACAAGCCTCAACAATCCTAATACATGAGAGAAAAAGTAAACTTGGCCTAGGGGATACATAAGAAGAAGATCCGAATCCCGGTTGATTATTCATGCGAATCCTCTTAATCTCTTTCTTGTACCGATCCTCCATGTCTTCCTTATCCTTCACCAACTGGTCAACAATGGCCTTCCAAGCACCGGATGTAGGAGGAATGGTAAATGGGGTACTAGAGGAAGATAAATCCTCTCTTGGCCTCTTTGTAACACGCCGCTCAAGTAACTCAATGAGATCATCCTTCTCCTTCAGTTGCTTTTGCATCGTCATCTTCTCAAGTAGCCATTCTTCTTTCTCTTTCTTCATCTTGTCCAAATCTTCTTGAAGAGCAATATTATCATCAATGGGAGGAAGAAAAGCAGACAATGGTAGTATAGGAAATAAAGGCTCTTCGGGTGGATAAGGTATCTTGAGCTTGGAAGCCCTAGATCGAACCCACTGGATGTAACACTCGAAGGGAGCAAGGTGTTGTCTTCCCAATTGACCCTTTTCTTTCCGATGAACCGCATGCCAAGAATGAGCAATCTTTTTCTTCATTTCTACATGATCTGCACCATTAAGAAAGAAGAAACGGGATAAGGAAAGGTTGTTTGGTATGTCCTTCAAACAATATCCCAATTGTCGCATAGCAAGAATAGGGTTGTAACTAATTCCCCCACGGGTACCAAGAAGAGGTACATTAGGAAACTCTATATAACTGTCAATGAGCACTCAAGTATCATAATAGGACTTTGGTAGGTGCGAAATAAACCACCTGTAGATAAGAGGCGCACAACACACAATCTCTCCATCACCTTTGGAGGTCCTATAATGAAAGGCATGATACATGTCTCCAAGCAAAGTAGGTACCAGATTCTTCTTCAAGAAAATCTGAATGGCATTCTCATCCACTACCATCTAAGTTAGGAAACAAAACAATCCCATAAATGAGCAAAGCAAGAATAGCCTCAAATGCATCCTTATGACCCAAAGTAATAGAAGTAGAAGCTTTCCCCATCAAGAACTTAGCATTAATACCACAAACACTCCCTTTTGGAAGAAACTTCTCATTAAGATCAGACTCCTTGAGAAAAAAGGCTTTGGCGATGACTTTGGTCGTAAGCTCCTTCTCTAAACCACTGAAAAGAGATTCCTTGTCCAAAATAGGTAAACCCATCCAATGAGAGTACTCCTCCAAAGTCGGCACAAGCTGATAATCAAGAAGTTGAAACAGATCATAAAACCGAGCTAAGGTAGGGAGAATCCCCTCTGGTACATCGGTATCCAAAATAAACAAGAGTTTTCCATAACACTTCCGAAACTCCTGGGTGTCGACCACCAATGCTCCTATCTTTCTCAACTCTACTATATTAGGATCCTTGAAGGTGTACTTCTTTGTGTTTCTCCTTTCAAAATTCATAACCATAGTGTTGCACCCCAAAATTTGCCCTCTATTTTTAACTCTAACCGACTTTTTGTTTCGCATTCATTTGCATCATATTCAAAGCATAACATTTTTTTCCGTCTTAATATTAGCCGGAATAATTTCTCGGAATTTACAGACAGACTGGTCAAACTAACTTTTTAACTGTGCCTAAAATTAGTCAACGAAAAAATGTCAAGTTTAAGTTTGTAAATGTCGGTAACATTAATCTGCGGTTCACGTGGTTTAATTTGACATGCTAAAAATATTTTTACGTATTTTTGGTCATATGTTGATCAGTCTGAGCAGTTTAAACGGTCATAATTTTTATTTCAAAATCCGACCAAACGCTGTATTTTTCCGAGTCATTTATTTCGCGCTGATTATTTTGACGTGTTCATTTTATTTTTTCGAGCATTTTGGTGCCCAACTTTTATTTTTTTGAATCTATTTATTTTTATATTGGGTCTAGAATAAATAAATAGATTAATTAGTTTTTATTTTAATTTTAACTATTTTTATTTAAGTTTAATTATTTATATTAATATTTTATTGGGTTCCAAAATAAATATTTAGGCCCATTATCACTAACCCTAATTGACCTCTATATATATTTATGTTGTGTGCTGCTAGAAGGACGGGAAAAAAACAGATCGAACAAAAAAAAAAGGGAGGAAGTGGCGGATCCATTCATTGGTATCCCTCCTAGTTTTTCTATTGATCTAACCATTTTTCGATTGTTCCTGGTTGGTTCATAATATACTTTTTCGTACATATGTATTCATTTACATCTTATTTCTCTAATTTTCTTTAACATATTTTCACCGCTAAGTAGGTACCGACTCCTGTTGTTTTCACTGTAAAAGGCCTGGATTTTAACATGTATAGATAATGATGGTTTACATATTCATATGGCATAGACTTTTTTTTCTCTCTCTTTTTTGTTGAATAATTTGTGAACTTATACGGTTAATATGTATGTACTTATATAAAGTGATTTTATCTTTTTCATATTTTATTATATTATACAATATATAATATTAATATAATGTTAACAAGTTATTTAATATAATGTTAATATATATATATATATATATATATATATATATATATATATATATATATATATATATATATATATATATATATATATATATATAATATAACTTTAGTTAAATAATTTTTTTTTTCTGTTTTATGATTATTTGAATCGTGTCGATACGCTGTTTGCATATTTATGTGCATGGGCGTGACACTCGTATTGATCCAATCCAGTTGCGATGATCGCAATTTTGCGTTAGCAACGTCGTTGTTCTTATTTTAATTCATTTTTTTATTTTTTATTTTTTTCTGTCATATATATAGATCTGCACAGATAACTAACCTCCCTGATTTTTCGCCACAAACTCTAAATTTCAAACCTAAAACTTTAACCGTGTTATTTCCTCTAAACCATAAACTTTTTCTTAAACCTTAACAAACCTTATTATTATTTCCTATTTTCGCTCATATTTATGTTATTCATACACTGTAACTGCTTCGCCCTTGTAATATTTTAAATTTTAACTTGTAATATTTTCAGTTTTACTTTTCGCCATCTTTATTATGTAACTGCACCAAAGCATTGTAATAGTTAGGATTTTATTTTCTGCCATTTATTTTCTGTCATTTTATTTTTCTGCCATTTATTTTTCTGCTATTTAAATTCCTGCCATTGATCCTATATTAACTGCGTGGTTTAGTAATGTAGGGCGTGAAAACCTACTAAATTAATTATTTAATATTTTTCTATAACCTTTATATTTTTTGTAAATAAATAATAAATACTAATTATTTTAATAACTTTTTTTTATTACTTACTTATAATAATAAATCCTTATATATTTTGTAAATAAAATCTAATTGACCATTTTTCTAATTGAATAATAATAATAAACCTATTAATCTAATAATTTGATATTTTCTATAATCTTTATTTATTTTGTAAATAATTAACTTAATATTTTTCATATAACTCTTTTATTTTATAATTTATACATTAATATTTTTTAATTTCTTTTATTATTACTAATTTATTTTAAACTCATATTTTTCTAATAACTTCTAAAAAAATCTAACTTGTTTAACCTAAAATAAATTCTTTTAAAATTCTAACATTTTTATTATCACTTTATTATTATTGTTATTTTATTATTGCTTTATTACCATTGTTTATTTATTATTACTTGCTTTTATCTATTCTATTTTTGCTTCATTATTTTCCTTATTTTAAATTTTGTTTTATTTATAATATTAGGAAAAATGTATAGGTTGTAAATTTATTCTTTCTCACCTGATTATTATGTATCTGTCCCATAGCCGTGTAATAGTTTAGGAATTTATTTTTCTTGCTTTTATTTTTGTAAATATTTATTGCGTGGTTAGTAATTTAGGGAGTGCAAAAAAACTAACTGTAAATAATTGAACTTAGAAAATTAAATTCGAGACCAATATCTGAAAAATGACACTCACACACGTAAGTCGATCTTTGATCGCCATCTCACTTCTTAAGGATATCCCTCATGTTGCCTAAATAAAAAGGTCAAGTAAGGTGTCTAAAAGCAAAGTCCCTTATCCTAAAATATCATCAAGTCCCTTATCCTAAAATATCATCAAGTCCCTTTACGATTATAAGATCAAGTCCCTTCGAATGTTGCCTTCGTAAATGATCTTGTCCCTGATCTTGTCCCTTCCGAATAAAAGATGATAAGTCCCTTCGAATTGCTAAGACACCTTACAGTTGCCTAAATACAAATGACCATTCACATGTCTCATACAACATCCAAGGTAATGACTACCTATTCCTTAATAATAGGGATAGTCTTACCATTGAAAGAATATTTAAGAACAAAAAAGATTCAATTTAGGGTAGGTTCCTCTTAAGTACTTGCTCACTCCTTCAAAACATTTCATAAACACTTCACATTTTCAAACAATTTTCAAAACAAAGTCTTTATATATATCCGTACAAGGGTCATTATAAAGTACTTAAGAAAATTTTTAATCACACACTACACTTCTCAAAACAATTTAAAATGAGCTAAGTAACTAAGAGCCCATGGATAACCATGGATGTAAAGGGTGCTAAAACCTTCCCTTTACATAACCTACCCCCCGAACTCAAAAATCTTTTAAGGTTTTTCCTGTTCTTTTATACCCTTTCCTTTGGATAAAATAAAAGTCGGTGGCGACTCTTGCTATCCGCAACATTTAACTAAAGTCAGTTCTCCCACCGTGTTACAGAACTGGCGACTCTGCTGGGGATTTAATAAAAGAGGGGTACCCTTAGGAATTAGATCACTTTAAACTTGTTTGCTTTGTTTGCTTTACTTTACTTGTTGGGTGCTCTTATGTGTGAAAGATCCTAACCAGAATCTAGTGTACCTTAGGTAAATGGCAATTGACCAAGGAAACTGTACGGCGTATACCGATATGGTTGATCTGGTGGCCATAGTTAGTGTGACTTCTTGGTTGGTGCTTATGTTCCTTAAGTAAAGTTGAGGATAATATGAGGCTGCCATATGTTGTCAATACACTAACTGACTTTTAGAACCTTAGTCATCCCATCTTGGCCTTTAGAAAGTAGTGAGATAACCGGCTTTGGTGAAGACTGAAGTTGGTTGATACTCGATACTACATTTATTGAGATCTTAAACTTGGAGGGTTTTGGTTGGCAAGTAAGTTGCCTACTGAACAACCACCCTTGTGAAGGATCAATGATATTGAGATCCCTTAGAACCTGGTTAATTTTGTAGGACAGGATGAACCAACTAAACTTTAGGGGAGGGTACTTACCTTTAAACCTCATGTAAGCCTTCAAACCTAGGGCTATTGTGTGATTTGTTTGTGTGTGCCACATGTTTGTGATTGAACATAACATCATAACATCATCATGCATCATAAGCATAGCATTTTCACTAACCATTTCAAGGACCAAAGGATTTATCTTTGTTCTTTGTTGCAGGTCATGGCTTCTGCTCGTAGGAATACTACCCGGATCAACTTTGTAGGAATACCTCCTAAGCTTAAGGAATTGGTCTCTCAAGTTTCTGAAAACTCCCAATTCATCAAGAGGCATGGTCACCTACTGGATTTAGTCACTTCAGGGTTCAATGAAGACATGATGAGTGTTCTGTTTCAGTTCTTTGATCCTAAACATCACTGTTTCACATTCCCCGACTATTAGTTGGTTCCTACAATGGAAGAGTTCTCCAAGCTTCTGGGTATACCTATTCTTGATCAGAAACCCTTCACGGGCTTGGAAAAAGAGCCTAAATCTGAAGTCATTGTTGCATCCCTACATTTGAAGAAATTAGACATTGTCCTAGAAACAAGGAGTGGAGTTAAGGGTATCCTTGCTAAGGTATTGATGGAGAAAGCTCAAGTGTTCCTGAAAGCTATGAGTTATGATGCTTTTGAGGAGATCTTAGCCCTATTGATCTATGGCTTAGTGTTGTTCCCCAATCCAGACCAGTTTATAGATATACATGCCATCAACATATTTCTGGCCCATAATTCAGTGCCTACATTACTTGGAGATATCTTACACTCTTTTCATACCCGTACTATGAAGGCACGAGGAACTCTGATGTGTTGCATACCTTTTCTATCTAGGTGGTTTATTTCTCACCTTCCTCGATCAGTGATGAAGAATGAACAAGGGTTAGGGTGGTCCAAGAGGATTATGTCACTTTCTCATTCAGATATTTGATGGTGCTCTAGATCCATGGAGAATGTTACTATCATTGACCATTGTGGGGAGTTCCCTAATGTACCACTCCTTGGCATAAGAGGGGGCATTACCTATAATCCTTCATTAGCTCTACGTCAGTTTGGTTATGCTCGGAGTGATGATCCTCATGACATGCTTATTCAGGGTATTGTGTTCGACTACGACAACGATCTTCAAGGTTACCGTCAAAGGTTCATACGAGCATGGGGTAAAGTGAACAAGGTTGATAGCAAGACTTTGGAACCCAAGTACACTATTCCTATGGAACCTTATCTCAGATGGGTACGAGCACGTGCTCAGACTCTAATGATGCCATATCCTGCTATCCTGCCAGTTACCATGGAGCCTGTTGCTGAAGGAGATACTTCTTATATCATTCTTCATCCAGACATGCCCACTGACATGGAGGAGTTACAAAGGTCCTGGATCCAGTTGAAGGAGAAAAGAGATACTTTTGAGACTCATTACAAAGCAGTCAAGAAAGAATCCTGGATCTAACAAAACAACTTCACGAGGAACGGAATCTCAACTCATACCTCAACACAAAGAGGAAACGTCCATGGGAGACTTAAAACCCCATTTTTTGAATTCATTTCATTTTTATTGTAAGCCCAAGGGGCAAATAAGTTTATTGATTGCTAATAAAAGTTTACTTTTTGGTTGTTTAAACAAATTTAAATCTTGCGGTCCTTGAAATCATTGCATATGCATACCATATCATTGCATCACAGGTTTCTTATGAACAAGTATCTTATCTTCTCGCTGTTTATTTCAGCAGAAATGGATCTCGAACAATCTGTCAAAGATCTTCAAGCTCAGAATGCTCAGTTTCAAGAAGTGATTTTGAATTTGTCCAAGGGGCAAGAAGAGTTGAAAGCACTCCTCTCTAAGGACATGAAGAAGAAGAATCCTGAGGACAAAAAGGATGATCAGCTGAAACAACTACAAGCTGAGATGGCAGAGATGAGGATCCAGATGAATGGTCAAATGGATCTTATCCAGAGTTTGGCCCAGGGGCAAGAAGAGATGAGAAGCTTTGTCAATAAGCTTCGACATAATGGGGTTGGGAATCTAATCATCAGTCAACCTCCGTTGAAACAAGCCGACTTGGCTGAAAGGAAAGTAAGGATAAAAGAAGGAAAGAGACAGGCTACTCCTGATCATCCTTCAATTGAAGAAAGAAGACCTTGTAAGGTTAATCCACTTCGATACAAGGAATGTAGAAGACAGTTCATCCGGTTCAGCACACCAATGTCACAAGTTTTGCAATGCCTGTTGGAGATGAAGTTGATTTCCTTGGAAAATTCTCCTAAAAATCCTAACACCTCTTCTCCTTGCTATAATCCCAAGGCAAGGTGTATGTATCACTCCGACATTCCTAGACATGACACTAATAACTGTTGGGCATTGAAGAATAAGATTCAAGACCTAATTGACGAAGGAATACTCGAGGTTACTCCAGAAGGCCAGGTTGAGTTCTTCTATCGTCCATCAATCATCAAAGTTTCCAGATAACTGGAGTGACGGGTTTAAAGGAAGAGGCTTTGAGAACATTTGAATTTTCATTTGTAATTTCTTTTGTTTGTTTAAACACTTACTATTATGTTAAACTTTTGTTTTCATTAATGCATTGCATATGTTTGTCTTGAATTAATCCATTCGTTTCACTATATTTTGAACTATGCTTAATATTTCTATTTTGTGATATTTAACTCCTGATAAAGCTATAAGCCTGTAGAGGGAGGATGACGAAAACAATACCATAATATTAGGCAGTATGCTTTTGAACAGACTATGCTGACGATGTACATGCATTGTTTCAATTCCTAAACAGTGGAGATATAAGGAAGTTAATTCCTAGTCAACCCTTTTGAGCCTATGAAGTAGGAGTTTTTATTCTCGCACAAATTAAAACCCTTATTCATAACCCGGGGCAGGGTAGTTACTCGGTTAACTCAAATATGCCAATTATCTGTGTTATACACAACTAATGATGGTTCTCTGTAATCATTAAACCTGACAGTCAATATCCAGCAAAAGAAAAACCCACTAAGTCAAAACCTATGAAGGAGACTTAGTAAAAAAATTGAGAAATTTCGCTGACTGTAATTTTGAAACAAACAGTTCAGGCAAAAAGAAGATATAACAAAGTCAAAAGAAAAAAGAGGTCACTATGAATCCTCAACAAAGAAAGATGACTGAATGTTCAAATAAATTTCCGGTTTCTGAACCATCATAAATGTCAGTGTTACAATTCCAAACTCCTTTGAGCCTCAATGCATAAATTAACTGAGTATAGGACTGATGAACATCATGGAGATTGGGTTGGGTACAAATAAAATTTGAGCCTTTATCCTTTGTTTCATAAACCGTGAACCAGGCCACGTTACAACCCTTTAAAAGTCCTAACTAAAGCATGGTTAGTTCGAAAGCGTACTGCTACAAAAAGGTATCCTGACTCCTTTAGGGCTTATTATAAAACTTGAGTTAATATCACAGTTTTCATAAAAATTGTTTTTTCTAAAATAACTCTTTTTCAAAACTTCAAGACAGACATAAGCATTGTATTTTTGAATATATTTGTTTGCATATACCTGAGTGTTTGATAAACAAAGAAACTTATAGGATGAATGTTCAATAAACCAAAGTCTTTCCGATAAACAAAGTTGCTTCCTGGATCAAAGTCCATGTATACAAAGGGGCATAGTCATTATCTCCCAATCAAGGGTGCAGGCCATGATACTTCCTAACTCATTTGGGGCAATCAGGACATGATTCAATTATGTTTAAGTAGCCAGGGGCAGCTCTCCTCATATATTTGAATTGCCAAGGGTAACATTATAAATTTCATGATGTCAGGGGCATATTATTGTGGGGCATTCTGCTTATTTCTCTTGAGGTAACTACATTCAAATACTTCCATTATGGGACAATTCATCCTCAACCAAGGGGCAATGCTCTGTTTTCAAATCTAATACCCGGAGCGTATATGGTCCATCATAATTTGAAGACACATTCTTCTCATTGTATTACCTTGATATTGGATTCTCAGCAGAAACCATGGTGGGAATTAATTGTCTACGCCAGTAGTATCAGATGGTGTCAGTATCATGCCTTCAGATCCAGCTATGAGGATTTCTGGGAAGGTATTCAGGAAAGTTAAGAATCTCAAGAGCTCTAAATCCAATTGGTTATACACTCTCAAAGTTGAAACGATTCTATTTTCGAGTTCAGCTTTACTTTTCCCTCTGTATTCAGGATTACTTTTCCTCTTTTACTAAAGCGAAAAACGTTTGTTGGTTATGTTTGAATGTATATATGCTTTGAATATGATTGATGCTTACCAGAAATGCATGAAATGCAGTACTAGTATTTACTAAGGACGAACGAGGGTAGGAGTTCAACGAAGCTTCGCCGGTTCATTCCCACAAGATAACTACAGATCCCCAGCAGGACAAAACTATCTTTATAGATACTTCAAGCTACATCTCCCCTTGAATTTATGTCCATCTCTTTTATCCTCAGTCGGGATACTCAGGAACTTATTCCTTCAATAGAAGTACGATAAACGAAGACGGGAGGTTATAAATACTATACTATCAAAACGGGAACAAGTTCCTCATATTCTTCAGCAACGAATCGTGATTTATTTTCCCTAGCCAGCAGTTGTTATACGAAGATATCCAGACGCTTCATATTGCATGATTCATACATACATCATTTAAATCATACCATAACATACATATCCATAAATGCATAATACATTTACTTTAGGTGCATCATACTATGCATGCATACATATTGCATAAACTAACTTTTTCCTTGCAGGATAGTTATATGCAGATAAAACAATATCAACAATTCACAACAGGTCAGAAATGATTCGTACATTACTCAAGATGTCCTCGGAGAGTAGGCAAACGGTCTGTAAGAAGATTCATTCCCTAATCCAGGATATTTCCAGAAGATTTCATCTATCTGGTCTTGAATAGCAGGCAAACGGTCTGTAAAAAGATCCATTCCCTGGTTCAAGATATTTTTCAGAAGAACAAATCCTGACGTTCTTTTGGCCCTTGAATAGCAGGCAAACGGTCTGTAAAAAGATCCATTCCCTGGTTCAAGATATTTTTCAGAAGAACTAATCCTGACGTTCTTTTGGCCCTTGAATAGCAGGCAAACGGTCTGTAAAAAGATCCATTCCCTGGTTCAAGATATTTTTCAAAAGAACAAATCCTGACGTTCTTTTGGCCCTTGAATAGCAGGCAAACGGTCTGTAAAAAGATCCATTCCCTGGTTCAAGATATTTTTCAGAAGAACAAATCCTGACATTCTTTTGGCCCTTGAATAGCAGGCAAACGGTCTGTAAAAAGATCCATTCCCTGGTTCAAGAAATTATTCAGAAGAACTAATCCTGACGTTCTTTTGGCCCTTGAATAGCAGGCAAACAGTCTGTAAAAAGATCCATTCCCTGGTTCAAGATATTTTTCAGAAGAACAAATCCTGACGTTCTTTTGGCCCTTGAATAGAAGGCAAACGGTTTGTAAAAAGATCCATTCCCTGGTTCAAGATATTTTTCAGAAGAACAAATCCTGACGTTCTTTTGGCCCTTGAATAGCAGGCAAACGGTCTGTAAAAAGATCCATTCCCTGGTTCAAGATATTTTTCAGAAGAACTAATCCTGACGTTCTATTGGCCCTTGAATAGCAGGCAAACGATCTGTACAAAGATCCATTCCCTGGTTCAAGATATTTTTTAGAAGAACTAATCCTGACGTTCTTTTGGCCCTTGAATAACAGGCAAACGATCTGTACAAAGATCCATTCCCTGGTTCAAGATATTTTTCAGAAGAACTAATCCTGACGTTCTTTTGGCCCTTGAATAGCAGGAAAATGATCTGTACAAAGATCCATTCCCTGGTTCAAGATATTTTTCAGAAGAACTAATCCTGACGTTCTTTTGGCCCTTGAATAGCAGGCAAGCGGTCTGTACAAAGATCCATTCCCTGGTTCAAGATATTTTTCAGAAGAACTAATCCTGACGTTCTTTTGTCCCTTGAATAACAGGAAAACGGTCTGTACAAAGATCCATTCCCTGGTTCAAGATATTTTTCAGAAGAACTAATCCTGACGTTCTTTTGACCTTGGAGAGTAGGCAAACGGTCTATACAAAGATCCATTCCCTAATCCAAGATATTTCCAGAAGAGATAATCGTCACGAAGATTTATTTCTACTGGTCTATTCAACAATTCAAACTATGTTGCATAAACGATTCAGAGATGGCCTATACGAAGATCTAGTACTGATATCCAGTATCAACATAAAGCTATTATCACATCCTGATATTTTAGATGGCATCTCTAAGCCCATCTCTAATTCTTCCAAGTGGCATCTTCAAGCCCACTCAAGCATATACAGTTAATCATCAGTGTTACTTAATGCACCGGCGAGTGCAAATTTTTGGGCTTTTGTGTTCAATCCCCTTCAACCTTCCAAGTCACGAATGGCACACAGGCCAATCTAACTCCTTAGGTTTTAGAAAATTGAACAGGGGCAGCTGTTGCACCCCAAAATTTGCCCTCTATTTTTAACTCTAATCGACTTTTTGTTTCGCATTCATTTGCATCATATTCAAAGCATAACATTTTTTTTCCGTCTTAATATTAGCCGGAATAATTTCTCGGAATTTACAGACAGACTGGTCAAACTAACTTTTTAACTGTGCCTAAAATTAGTCAACGAAAAAATGTCAAGTTTAAGTTTGTAAATGTCGGTAACATTAATCTGCGGTTCACATGGTTTAATTTGACATGCTAAAAATATTTTTACGATTGTTTTTGGTCATATGTTGATCAGTCTGAGCAGTTTAAACGGTCATAATTTTTATTTCAAATCCGACCAAACGCTGTATTTTTCCGAGTCATTTATTTCGCGCTGATTATTTTGACGTGTTCATTTTATTTTTTCGAGCATTTTGGTGCCCAACTTTTATTTTTTTGAATCTATTTATTTTTATATTGGATCTAGAATAAATAAATAGATTAATTAGTTTTTATTTTAATTTTAACTATTTTTATTTAACTTTAATTATTTATATTAATATTTTATTGGGTTTCAAAATAAATATTTAGGCCCATTATTACTAACCCTAATTGACCTCTATATATATTTATGTTGTGTGCTGCTAGAAGGACGGGAAAAAAACAGATCGGAAAAAAAAAGGAAGGAAGTGGCGGATCCATTCATTGGTATCCCTCCTAGTTTTTCTATTGATCTAACCATTTTTCGATTGTTCCTGGTTGGTTCATAATATACTTTTTCGTACATATGTATTCATTTACATCTTATTTCTCTAATTTTCTTTAACATATTTTCACCGCTAAGTAGGTACCGACTCCTGTTGTTTTCACTGTAAAAGGCCTGGATTTTAACATGTATAGATAATGATGGTTTACATATTCATATGGCATAGACTTTTTTCTCTCTCTCTTTTTTGTTGAATAATTTGTGAACTTATACGGTTAATACGTATGTACTTATATAAAGTGATTTTATCTTTTTCATATTTTATTATATTATACAATATATAATATTAATATAATGTTAACAAGTTATTTAATATAATGTTAATATATATATATATATATATATATATATATATATATATATATATATATATATATAATATAACTTTTGTTAAATAATTTTTTTTCTTCTGTTTTATGATTATTTGAATTGTGTCGATACGCTGTTCGCATATTTATGTGCATGAGCGTGACACTCGTATTGATCCAATCCAGTTGCGATGATCGCAATTTTGCGTTAGCAACGTCGTTGTTCTTATTTTAATTCATATTTTTATTTTTATTTTTTTCTGTCATATATATAGATCTGCACAGATAACTAACCTCCCTGATTTTTCGCCACAAACTCTAAATTTCAAACCTAAAACTTTAACCGTGTTATTTCCTCTAAACCATAAACTTTTTCTTAAACCTTAACAAACCTTATTATTATTTCCTATTTTCGCTCATATTTATGTTATTCATACACTGTAACTGCTTCGCCCTTGTAATATTTTAAATTTTAACTTGTAATATTTTCAGTTTTACTTTTCGCCATCTTTATTATGTAACTGCACCAAAGCGTTGTAATAGTTAGGATTTTATTTTCTGCCATTTATTTTCTGTCATTTTATTTTTCTGCCATTTATTTTTCTGCTATTTAAATTCCTGCCATTGATCCTATATTAACTGCGTGGTTTAGTAATGTAGGGCGTGAAAACCTACTAAATTAATTATTTAATATTTTTCTATAACCTTTATATTTTTTGTAAATAAATAATAAATACTAATTATTTTAATAACTTTTTTTTATTACTTACTTATAATAATAAATCCTTATATATTTTGTAAATAAAATCTAATTGACCATTTTTCTAATTGAATAATAATAATAAACCTATTAATCTAATAATTTGATATTTTCTATAATCTTTATTTATTTTGTAAATAATTAACTTAATATTTTTCATATAACTCTTTTATTTTATAATTTATACATTAATATTTTTTAATTTCTTTTATTATTACTAATTTATTTTAAACTCATATTTTTCTAATAACTTCTAAAAAAATCTAACTTGTTTAACCTAAAATAAATTCTTTTAAAATTCTAACATTTTTATTATCACTTTATTATTATTGTTATTTTATTATTGCTTTATTACCATTGTTTATTTATTATTACTTGCTTTTATCTATTCTATTTTTGCTTCATTATTTTCCTTATTTTAAATTTTGTTTTATTTATAATATTAGGAAAAATGTATAGGTTGTAAATTTATTCTTTCTCACCTGATTATTATGTATCTGTCCCATAGCCGTGTAATAGTTTAGGAATTTATTTTTCTTGCTTTTATTTTTGTAAATATTTATTGCGTGGTTAGTAATTTAGGGAGTGCAAAAAAACTAACTGTAAATAATTGAACTTAGAAAATTAAATTCGAGACCAATATCTGAAAAATGACACTCACACACGTAAGTCGATCTTTGATCGCCATCTCACTTCTTAAGGATATCCCTCATGTTGCCTAAATAAAAAGGTCAAGTAAGGTGTCTAAAAGCAAAGTCCCTTATCCTAAAATATCATCAAGTCCCTTATCCTAAAATATCATCAAGTCCCTTTACGATTATAAGATCAAGTCCCTTCGAATGTTGCCTTCGTAAATGATCTTGTCCCTGATCTTGTCCCTTCCGAATAAAAGATGATAAGTCCCTTCGAATTGCTAAGACACCTTACAGTTGCCTAAATACAAATGACCATTCACATGTCTCATACAACATCCAAGGTAATGACTACCTATTCCTTAATAATAGGGATAGTCTTACCATTGAAAGAATATTTAAGAACAAAAAAGATTCAATTTAGGGTAGGTTCCTCTTAAGTACTTGCTCACTCCTTCAAAACATTTCATAAACACTTCACATTTTCAAACAATTTTCAAAACAAAGTCTTTATATATATCCGTACAAGGGTCATTATAAAGTACTTAAGAAAATTTTTAATCACACACTACACTTCTCAAAACAATTTAAAATGAGCTAAGTAACTAAGAGCCCATGGATAACCATGGATGTAAAGGGTGCTAAAACCTTCCCTTTACATAACCTACCCCCCGAACTCAAAAATCTTTTAAGGTTTTTCCTGTTCTTTTATACCCTTTCCTTTGGATAAAATAAAAGTCGGTGGCGACTCTTGCTATCCGCAACATTTAACTAAAGTCAGTTCTCCCACCGTGTTACAGAACTGGCGACTCTGCTGGGGATTTAATAAAAGAGGGGTACCCTTAGGAATTAGATCACTTTAAACTTGTTTGCTTTGTTTGCTTTACTTTACTTGTTGGGTGCTCTTATGTGTGAAAGATCCTAACCAGAATCTAGTGTACCTTAGGTAAATGGCAATTGACCAAGGAAACTGTACGGCGTATACCGATATGGTTGATCTGGTGGCCATAGTTAGTGTGACTTCTTGGTTGGTGCTTATGTTCCTTAAGTAAAGTTGAGGATAATATGAGGCTGCCATATGTTGTCAATACACTAACTGACTTTTAGAACCTTATTCATCCCATCTTGGCCTTTAGAAAGTAGTGAGATAACCGGCTTTGGTGAAGACTGAAGTTGGTTGATACTCGATACTACATTTATTGAGATCTTAAACCTGGAGGGTTTTGGTTGGCAAGTAAGTTGCCTACTGAACAACCACCCTTGTGAAGGATCAATGATATTGAGATCCCTTAGAACCTGGTTAATTTTGTAGGACAGGATGAACCAACTAAACTTTAGGGGAGGGTACTTACCTTTAAACCTCATGTAAGCCTTCAAACCTAGGGCTATTGTGTGATTTGTTTGTGTGTGCCACATGTTTGTGATTGAACATAACATCATAACATCATCATGCATCATAAGCATAGCATTTTCACTAACCATTTCAAGGACCAAAGGATTTATCTTTGTTCTTTGTTGCAGGTCATGGCTTCTGCTCGTAGGAATACTACCCGGATCAACTTTGTAGGAATACCTCCTAAGCTTAAGGAATTGGTCTCTCAAGTTTCTGAAAACTCCCAATTCATCAAGAGGCATGGTCACCTACTGGATTTAGTCACTTCAGGGTTCAATGAAGACATGATGAGTGTTCTGTTTCAGTTCTTTGATCCTAAACATCACTGTTTCACATTCCCCGACTATTAGTTGGTTCCTACAATGGAAGAGTTCTCCAAGCTTCTGGGTATACCTATTCTTGATCAGAAACCCTTCACGGGCTTGGAAAAAGAGCCTAAATCTGAAGTCATTGTTGCATCCCTACATTTGAAGAAATTAGACATTGTCCTAGAAACAAGGAGTGGAGTTAAGGGTATCCTTGCTAAGGTATTGATGGAGAAAGCTCAAGTGTTCCTGAAAGCTATGAGTTATGATGCTTTTGAGGAGATCTTAGCCCTATTGATCTATGGCTTAGTGTTGTTCCCCAATCCAGACCAGTTTATAGATATACATGCCATCAACATATTTCTGGCCCATAATTCAGTGCCTACATTACTTGGAGACATCTTACACTCTTTTCATACCCGTACTATGAAGGCACGAGGAACTCTGATGTGTTGCATACCTTTTCTATCTAGGTGGTTTATTTCTCACCTTCCTCGATCAGTGATGAAGAATGAACAAGGGTTAGGGTGGTCCAAGAGGATTATGTCACTTTCTCATTCAGATATTTGATGGTGCTCTAGATCCATGGAGAATGTTACTATCATTGACCATTGTGGGGAGTTCCCTAATGTACCACTCCTTGGCATAAGAGGGGGCATTACCTATAATCCTTCATTAGCTCTACGTCAGTTTGGTTATGCTCGGAGTGATGATCCTCATGACATGCTTATTCAGGGTATTGTGTTCGACTACGACAACGATCTTCAAGGTTACCGTCAAAGGTTCATACGAGCATGGGGTAAAGTGAACAAGGTTGATAGCAAGACTTTGGAACCCAAGTACACTATTCCTATGGAACCTTATCTCAGATGGGTACGAGCACGTGCTCAGACTCTAATGATGCCATATCCTGCTATCCTGCCAGTTACCATGGAGCCTGTTGCTGAAGGAGATACTTCTTATATCATTCTTCATCCAGACATGCCCACTGACATGGAGGAGTTACAAAGGTCCTGGATCCAGTTGAAGGAGAAAAGAGATACTTTTGAGACTCATTACAAAGCAGTCAAGAAAGAATCCTGGATCTAACAAAACAACTTCACGAGGAACGGAATCTCAACTCATACCTCAACACAAAGAGGAAACGTCCATGGGAGACTTAAAACCCCATTTTTTGAATTCATTTCATTTTTATTGTAAGCCCAAGGGGCAAATAAGTTTATTGATTGCTAATAAAAGTTTACTTTTTGGTTGTTTAAACAAATTTAAATCTTGCGGTCCTTGAAATCATTGCATATGCATACCATATCATTGCATCACAGGTTTCTTATGAACAAGTATCTTATCTTCTCGCTGTTTATTTCAGCAGAAATGGATCTCGAACAATCTGTCAAAGATCTTCAAGCTCAGAATGCTCAGTTTCAAGAAGTGATTTTGAATTTGTCCAAGGGGCAAGAAGAGTTGAAAGCACTCCTCTCTAAGGACATGAAGAAGAAGAATCCTGAGGACAAAAAGGATGATCAGCTGAAACAACTACAAGCTGAGATGGCAGAGATGAGGATCCAGATGAATGGTCAAATGGATCTTATCCAGAGTTTGGCCCAGGGGCAAGAAGAGATGAGAAGCTTTGTCAATAAGCTTCGACATAATGGGGTTGGGAATCTAATCATCAGTCAACCTCCGTTGAAACAAGCCGACTTGGCTGAAAGGAAAGTAAGGATAAAAGAAGGAAAGAGACAGGCTACTCCTGATCATCCTTCAATTGAAGAAAGAAGACCTTGTAAGGTTAATCCACTTCGATACAAGGAATGTAGAAGACAGTTCATCCGGTTCAGCACACCAATGTCACAAGTTTTGCAATGCCTGTTGGAGATGAAGTTGATTTCCTTGGAAAATTCTCCTAAAAATCCTAACACCTCTTCTCCTTGCTATAATCCCAAGGCAAGGTGTATGTATCACTCCGACATTCCTAGACATGACACTAATAACTGTTGGGCATTGAAGAATAAGATTCAAGACCTAATTGACGAAGGAATACTCGAGGTTACTCCAGAAGGCCAGGTTGAGTTCTTCTATCGTCCATCAATCATCAAAGTTTCCAGATAACTGGAGTGACGGGTTTAAAGGAAGAGGCTTTGAGAACATTTGAATTTTCATTTGTAATTTCTTTTGTTTGTTTAAACACTTACTATTATGTTAAACTTTTGTTTTCATTAATGCATTGCATATGTTTGTCTTGAATTAATCCATTCGTTTCACTATATTTTGAACTATGCTTAATATTTCTATTTTGTGATATTTAACTCCTGATAAAGCTATAAGCCTGTAGAGGGAGGATGACGAAAACAATACCATAATATTAGGCAGTATGCTTTTGAACAGACTATGCTGACGATGTACATGCATTGTTTCAATTCCTAAACAGTGGAGATATAAGGAAGTTAATTCCTAGTCAACCCTTTTGAGCCTATGAAGTAGGAGTTTTTATTCTCGCACAAATTAAAACCCTTATTCATAACCCGGGGCAGGGTAGTTACTCGGTTAACTCAAATATGCCAATTATCTGTGTTATACACAACTAATGATGGTTCTCTGTAATCATTAAACCTGACAGTCAATATCCAGCAAAAGAAAAACCCACTAAGTCAAAACCTATGAAGGAGACTTAGTAAAAAAATTGAGAAATTTCGCTGACTGTAATTTTGAAACAAACAGTTCAGGCAAAAAGAAGATATAACAAAGTCAAAAGAAAAAAGAGGTCACTATGAATCCTCAACAAAGAAAGATGACTGAATGTTCAAATAAATTTCCGGTTTCTGAACCATCATAAATGTCAGTGTTACAATTCCAAACTCCTTTGAGCCTCAATGCATAAATTAACTGAGTATAGGACTGATGAACATCATGGAGATTGGGTTGGGTACAAATAAAATTTGAGCCTTTATCCTTTGTTTCATAAACCGTGAACCAGGCCACGTTACAACCCTTTAAAAGTCCTAACTAAAGCATGGTTAGTTCGAAAGCGTACTGCTACAAAAAGGTATCCTGACTCCTTTAGGGCTTATTATAAAACTTGAGTTAATATCACAGTTTTCATAAAAATTGTTTTTTCTAAAATAACTCTTTTTCAAAACTTCAAGACAGACATAAGCATTGTATTTTTGAATATATTTGTTTGCATATACCTGAGTGTTTGATAAACAAAGAAACTTATAGGATGAATGTTCAATAAACCAAAGTCTTTCCGATAAACAAAGTTGCTTCCTGGATCAAAGTCCATGTATACAAAGGGGCATAGTCATTATCTCCCAATCAAGGGTGCAGGCCATGATACTTCCTAACTCATTTGGGGCAATCAGGACATGATTCAATTATGTTTAAGTAGCCAGGGGCAGCTCTCCTCATATATTTGAATTGCCAAGGGTAACATTATAAATTTCATGATGTCAGGGGCATATTATTGTGGGGCATTCTGCTTATTTCTCTTGAGGTAACTACATTCAAATACTTCCATTATGGGACAATTCATCCTCAACCAAGGGGCAATGCTCTGTTTTCAAATCTAATACCCGGAGCGTATATGGTCCATCATAATTTGAAGACACATTCTTCTCATTGTATTACCTTGATATTGGATTCTCAGCAGAAACCATGGTGGGAATTAATTGTCTACGCCAGTAGTATCAGATGGTGTCAGTATCATGCCTTCAGATCCAGCTATGAGGATTTCTGGGAAGGTATTCAGGAAAGTTAAGAATCTCAAGAGCTCTAAATCCAATTGGTTATACACTCTCAAAGTTGAAACGATTCTATTTTCGAGTTCAGCTTTACTTTTCCCTCTGTATTCAGGATTACTTTTCCTCTTTTACTAAAGCGAAAAACGTTTGTTGGTTATGTTTGAATGTATATATGCTTTGAATATGATTGATGCTTACCAGAAATGCATGAAATGCAGTACTAGTATTTACTAAGGACGAACGAGGGTAGGAGTTCAACGAAGCTTCGCCGGTTCATTCCCACAAGATAACTACAGATCCCCAGCAGGACAAAACTATCTTTATAGATACTTCAAGCTACATCTCCCCTTGAATTTATGTCCATCTCTTTTATCCTCAGTCGGGATACTCAGGAACTTATTCCTTCAATAGAAGTACGATAAACGAAGACGGGAGGTTATAAATACTATACTATCAAAACGGGAACAAGTTCCTCATATTCTTCAGCAACGAATCGTGATTTATTTTCCCTAGCCAGCAGTTGTTATACGAAGATATCCAGACGCTTCATATTGCATGATTCATACATACATCATTTAAATCATACCATAACATACATATCCATAAATGCATAATACATTTACTTTAGGTGCATCATACTATGCATGCATACATATTGCATAAACTAACTTTTTCCTTGCAGGATAGTTATATGCAGATAAAACAATATCAACAATTCACAACAGGTCAGAAATGATTCGTACATTACTCAAGATGTCCTCGGAGAGTAGGCAAACGGTCTGTAAGAAGATTCATTCCCTAATCCAGGATATTTCCAGAAGATTTCATCTATCTGGTCTTGAATAGCAGGCAAACGGTCTGTAAAAAGATCCATTCCCTGGTTCAAGATATTTTTCAGAAGAACAAATCCTGACGTTCTTTTGGCCCTTGAATAGCAGGCAAACGGTCTGTAAAAAGATCCATTCCCTGGTTCAAGATATTTTTCAGAAGAACTAATCCTGACGTTCTTTTGGCCCTTGAATAGCAGGCAAACGGTCTGTAAAAAGATCCATTCCCTGGTTCAAGATATTTTTCAAAAGAACAAATCCTGACGTTCTTTTGGCCCTTGAATAGCAGGCAAACGGTCTGTAAAAAGATCCATTCCCTGGTTCAAGATATTTTTCAGAAGAACAAATCCTGACATTCTTTTGGCCCTTGAATAGCAGGCAAACGGTCTGTAAAAAGATCCATTCCCTGGTTCAAGAAATTATTCAGAAGAACTAATCCTGACGTTCTTTTGGCCCTTGAATAGCAGGCAAACAGTCTGTAAAAAGATCCATTCCCTGGTTCAAGATATTTTTCAGAAGAACAAATCCTGACGTTCTTTTGGCCCTTGAATAGAAGGCAAACGGTTTGTAAAAAGATCCATTCCCTGGTTCAAGATATTTTTCAGAAGAACAAATCCTGACGTTCTTTTGGCCCTTGAATAGCAGGCAAACGGTCTGTAAAAAGATCCATTCCCTGGTTCAAGATATTTTTCAGAAGAACTAATCCTGACGTTCTATTGGCCCTTGAATAGCAGGCAAACGATCTGTACAAAGATCCATTCCCTGGTTCAAGATATTTTTTAGAAGAACTAATCCTGACGTTCTTTTGGCCCTTGAATAACAGGCAAACGATCTGTACAAAGATCCATTCCCTGGTTCAAGATATTTTTCAGAAGAACTAATCCTGACGTTCTTTTGGCCCTTGAATAGCAGGAAAATGATCTGTACAAAGATCCATTCCCTGGTTCAAGATATTTTTCAGAAGAACTAATCCTGACGTTCTTTTGGCCCTTGAATAGCAGGCAAGCGGTCTGTACAAAGATCCATTCCCTGGTTCAAGATATTTTTCAGAAGAACTAATCCTGACGTTCTTTTGTCCCTTGAATAACAGGCAAACGGTCTGTACAAAGATCCATTCCCTGGTTCAAGATATTTTTCAGAAGAACTAATCCTGACGTTCTTTTGACCTTGGAGAGTAGGCAAACGGTCTATACAAAGATCCATTCCCTAATCCAAGATATTTCCAGAAGAGATAATCGTCACGAAGATTTATTTCTACTGGTCTATTCAACAATTCAAACTATGTTGCATAAACGATTCAGAGATGGCCTATACGAAGATCTAGTACTGATATCCAGTATCAACATAAAGCTATTATCACATCCTGATATTTTAGATGGCATCTCTAAGCCCATCTCTAATTCTTCCAAGTGGCATCTTCAAGCCCACTCAAGCATATACAGTTAATCATCAGTGTTACTTAATGCACCGGCGAGTGCAAATTTTTGGGCTTTTGTGTTCAATCCCCTTCAACCTTCCAAGTCACGAATGGCACACAGGCCAATCTAACTCCTTAGGTTTTAGAAAATTAAACAGGGGCAGCTGTTGCACCCCAAAATTTGCCCTCTATTTTTAACTCTAATCGACTTTTTGTTTCGCATTCATTTGCATCATATTCAAAGCATAACATTTTTTTTCCGTCTTAATATTAGCCGGAATAATTTCTCGGAATTTACAGACAGACTGGTCAAACTAACTTTTTAACTGTGCCTAAAATTAGTCAACGAAAAAATGTCAAGTTTAAGTTTGTAAATGTCGGTAACATTAATCTGCGGTTCACATGGTTTAATTTGACATGCTAAAAATATTTTTACGATTGTTTTTGGTCATATGTTGATCAGTCTGAGCAGTTTAAACGGTCATAATTTTTATTTCAAATCCGACCAAACGCTGTATTTTTCCGAGTCATTTATTTCGCGCTGATTATTTTGACGTGTTCATTTTATTTTTTCGAGCATTTTGGTGCCCAACTTTTATTTTTTTGAATCTATTTATTTTTATATTGGATCTAGAATAAATAAATAGATTAATTAGTTTTTATTTTAATTTTAACTATTTTTATTTAACTTTAATTATTTATATTAATATTTTATTGGGTTTCAAAATAAATATTTAGGCCCATTATTACTAACCCTAATTGACCTCTATATATATTTATGTTGTGTGCTGCTAGAAGGACGGGAAAAAAACAGATCGGAAAAAAAAAGGAAGGAAGTGGCGGATCCATTCATTGGTATCCCTCCTAGTTTTTCTATTGATCTAACCATTTTTCGATTGTTCCTGGTTGGTTCATAATATACTTTTTCGTACATATGTATTCATTTACATCTTATTTCTCTAATTTTCTTTAACATATTTTCACCGCTAAGTAGGTACCGACTCCTGTTGTTTTCACTGTAAAAGGCCTGGATTTTAACATGTATAGATAATGATGGTTTACATATTCATATGGCATAGACTTTTTTCTCTCTCTCTTTTTTGTTGAATAATTTGTGAACTTATACGGTTAATACGTATGTACTTATATAAAGTGATTTTATCTTTTTCATATTTTATTATATTATACAATATATAATATTAATATAATGTTAACAAGTTATTTAATATAATGTTAATATATATATATATATATATATATATATATATATATATATATATATATATATAATATAACTTTTGTTAAATAATTTTTTTTCTTCTGTTTTATGATTATTTGAATTGTGTCGATACGCTGTTCGCATATTTATGTGCATGAGCGTGACACTCGTATTGATCCAATCCAGTTGCGATGATCGCAATTTTGCGTTAGCAACGTCGTTGTTCTTATTTTAATTCATATTTTTATTTTTATTTTTTTCTGTCATATATATAGATCTGCACAGATAACTAACCTCCCTGATTTTTCGCCACAAACTCTAAATTTCAAACCTAAAACTTTAACCGTGTTATTTCCTCTAAACCATAAACTTTTTCTTAAACCTTAACAAACCTTATTATTATTTCCTATTTTAGCTCATATTTATGTTATTCATACACTGTAACTGCTTCGCCCTTGTAATATTTTAAATTTTAACTTGTAATATTTTCAGTTTTACTTTTCGCCATCTTTATTATGTAACTGCACCAAAGCGTTGTAATAGTTATGATTTTATTTTCTGCCATTTATTTTCTGTCATTTTATTTTTCTGCCATTTATTTTTCTGCCATTTAAATTCCTGCCATTGATCCTATATTAACTGCGTGGTTTAGTAATTTAGGGCGTGAAAACCTACTAAATTAATTATTTAATATTTTTCTATAACCTTTATGTTTTTTGTAAATAAATAATAAATACTAATTATTTTAATAACTTTTTTTTATTACTTACTTATAATAATAAATCCTTATATATTTTGTAAATAAAATCTAATTGACCATTCTTCTAATTGAATAATAATAATAAACCTATTAATCTAATAATTTGATATTTTCTATAATCTTTATTTATTTTGTAAATAATTAACTTAATATTTTTCATATAACTCTTTTATTTTATAATTTATACATTAATATTTTTTAATTTCTTTTATTATTACTAATTTATTTTAAACTCATATTTTTCTAATAACTTCTAAAAAAATCTAACTTGTTTAACCTAAAATAAATTCTTTTAAAATTCTAACCTTTTTATTATTACTTTATTATTATTGTTATTTTATTATTGCTTTATTACCATTGTTTATTTATTATTACTTGCTTTTATCTATTCTATTTTTGCTTCATTATTTTCCTTATTTTAAATTTTGTTTTATTTATAATATTAGGAAAAATGTATAGGTTGTAAATTTATTCTTTCTCGCGTGATTATTATGTATCTGTCCGATAGCCGTGTAATAGTTTAGGAATTTATTTTTCTCGCTTTTATTTTTGTAAATATTTAGTGCGTGGTTAGTAATTTAGGGAGTGCAAAAAAAACTAACTGTAAATAATTGAACTTAGAAAATTAAATTCGAGAGCAATATCTGAAAAATAACACTCACACACGTAAGTCGATCTTTGATCGCCATCTCACTTCTTAAGGATATCCCTCATGTTGCCTAAATAAAAAGGTCAAGTAAGGTGTCTAAAAGCAAAGTCCCTTATCCTAAAATATCATCAAGTCCCTTATCCTAAAATATCATCAAGTCCCTTTACGATTATAAGATCAAGTCCCTTCGAATGTTGCCTTCGTAAATGATCTTGTCCCTTCCGAATAAAAGATGATAAGTCCCTTCGAATTGCTAAGACACCTTACAGTTGCCTAAATACAAATGACCATTCACATGTCCCATACAACATCCAAGGTAATGACTACCTATTCCTTAATAATAGGGATAGTCTTACCATTGAAAGAATATTTAAGAACAAAAAAGATACAATTTAGGGTAGGTTCCTCTTAAGTACTTGCTCACTCCTTCAAAACATTTCATAAACACTTCACATTTTCAAACAATTTTCAAAACAAAGTCTTTATATATATCCGTACAAGGGTCATTATAAAGTACTTAAGAAAATTTTTAATCACACACTACACTTCTCAAAACAATTTAAAGTGAGCTAAGTAACTAAGAGCCCATGGATAACCATGGATGTAAAGGGTGCTAACACCTTCCCTTTACATAACCTACCCCCCGAACTCAAAAATATTTTAAGGTCTTTCCTGTTCTTTTATACCCTTTCCTTTGGATAAAATAAAAGTCGGTGGCGACTCTTGCTATCCGCAACATTTAACTAAAGTCAGTTCTCCCACCGTGTTACACATAGACATCTGAAATTTTGCAAAAGTTCCTTATGAGTCCCTTGAAATCTCAAAAACAATGCTCATGAATGCATGAGTGCATGTATGCAACAACTACAAACAAGATCACATAAAGCACACGAGTTTAGGTTCCGAGTCACGAGCATGAAGTCAAGGTAACAGAACACCAACCCACACAGGTAAGTACTAAGGTTATGTCTTCATTGTACCTGCAGAAAACCAAAAGGGTGCTAACAGAGGTGCCCGAAGTTAACATCCATCTTTAAAATATCATCTATACGTTGGATTACTCTCCAACCGATAACATTCTTAAAATAGAGCTCGTCCGAGTGTAGTATCGCATGAAAACCACCTTAGGTTTACACCCAGATAGTTTCCGCACTACGTTCCTAAATTGGCTTGGATGGGTTAAGGGTTCTACGGTCCTCAGTATGATCAGCTCAAGGTCGAAAAATAATGCCATGTATGATTACCCATCATGACATTGATAATCCAAGAGAGCCTAATCGAGTGGAGATTTATCAAATTGATATAGCTTTGGACTACTCCATCGCTTATCGCTTCGAATATCGCCATCATATCATAAGTTCAACTCAGATCCGGGTTAGAATCTATCTCACTCATAGAGAATCACCAAAACCGAAGCAGAACAAACAAATAACAAATAAATCAAACCAAAGCGGTAAATAAATCAAAGTAGGCCGAATCCACTTAGAGATTATTCCCCAGCAGAGTCGCCACTTTTCTGTAGCGGTAAAAACATGAGTGTAAACTATTAACTAGTTTAACTCAAAATAAACATAGTCGCCACCTGTAACACGGTGGGAGAACTGACTTTAGTTATGTTGCGGATAGCAAGAGTCGCCACCGACTTTTATTTTATCCAAAGGAAAGGCATAAAAGAACAGGAAAGACCTTTTAAAAGATTTTTGGGTCCGGGGGGTAGGTTATGTAAATGGAAGGTGTTAGCACCCTTTACATCCATGGTTATCCATGGGCTCTTAGTTACTTAGCTCACTTTAAAATGTTTTTGAAATGTGAAGTGTGTGAATAAAAATTTTCTTAAGTGTTTTATAATGATCCATGTACGGATGCGTATAAAACCTTTATTTTGAAAATTTGTTTAAAAATGTGAAGTATTTGAAATATTTTGAAGAGTGAGTAAGTATCTAAGAGGAACCTACCCTAAGTTTAAGTCTTTTCTGTTCTTGAATCCTTTGAATGGTAAGACTATCCCTATTATTAAGGAATAGGTAGTCATTACCTTGGATGTGATGGGACAAGTAAAGGGTCATCTGTTATTTAGGCAACTGTGGGGTGTATAAACAATTCGAAGGGACTTATCATCTTTATTCGAAAGGGACAAGATCATTACGAAGGCAACATTCGAAGGGACTTGATCTTTTTATCTGTTTAAGGGACTAGATGATGTGAGATGAGGGACTTTGCTTTATACACCCTACTTGACCTTTTGTTTTAGGCAACATGAGAGGTATCCTTAAGGAAGTGAGATGGCGATCAAAGATCGACTTACGTGTGTGAGTGTACAATCTTAAATATTTATCTTTTAAATTAGTGATCTAAATTAATTTTAAAATACAAACATGTTTCACTCCCTATTTTACTAACCATATCATTTAAAATAAATATTAAATATTACTACTAAAGTATTACATCAAGGAAACAATTACATAATAATAATAATAATTAAATCATATTTAATAAATAAGCAAAATAATAATAATATAATTGGGTTAGTAAAAATAATAATAATAAATCACAATATATATATAAATGGGGTTAGTAATAATATATGAAAATAAATAGAATTAATAATAAAATAATAAAATAAACAAGAATATTAGCATAATAATTAAAAGTTCAATTTTTATATAAACAATTATTTTTTTTAAGATTAAGAAGAAAATATAAACAATTATACACTAATTATTATAAAGTTTTAAATTATATACAAATTATAAAAATTAGGTTAATTATAAACATATTATGAAAATAAATTATATTTATAAAATTGAATTAGCAAGTTTTAATTATTTTTAAGCATATACTAAAAATTGTTTACATACAAGAATTAAATGATAAACAAATTATAAAATATATACATATTATTAAAGGTTATTAAAAGTTATAATTAACAAATAAATTAATATTTATAATTAGGGTTTATAAAAATAATTAGGTTTTTAAAAATATTTTTGGGTTTTAGAAAATTAGGGTTTATATATTTTTTAAAATAATAAATTAGGATTAACTATCTAATATACATTAATTACACAAAATTAATAATATACAACAATATAAATTTTAAATAACCTTTACTAATAAAGTTTTATTTTTTTGAAAAGATGAATTTTAATTATAGAAAAGAAAATAATACAAAGATTTTATTTTTATCATTTTTTTAAATTTATCTAATTAAAATAATATAAACTAATTGAAAAACAAGAAAAAAGAATAAAAAAACTTACCTGGGCTGGGATTCGAACCCAGCCCCTGGACAATACACACTCCGAGACCAGCAGTCCTCCCACTAGGCCAGCGCGTGTCTGGTGTTAACAAACCATCATCCAATGTTTTTGTACGTATCCTAAAAAACAAAATAAAACAACAAAGCAAAAAGAGGCCTGGAGGGATCGAACCCAGGACCTTAAGTATCACACATGCACGCATCAACCAACTGAGCCAAGTTACTTCAGTTGAAATAATATTAATACTAAAACATAAAATATTATAACAAATTTTTGAAAACAATTTTTGGCGCGCTGGCTTCATCTTCAACCTTGGAATTTCGCAGGTTTTCCTGCGAAATCTGCTGGGAAATTTCCTGCGATTTTTCTTGCACTCCTGAACCTGCGAATTCCATACTTCACCAAACAAGCATGATTTCATCAAATTAACTACATAAACATGATCCAAACAGTTCATTGAGTTGATTTATGGTCTCAAAATTTATTTAAAGTTATTAAATTATGAAACCCTAATTCAAGAGGTATGAACCCTAAAATGGTGTTTCACGAATTGGCCATCAAAGCATCAATCTAATTGCCCAGAATTCATCACTGCATTCATCTAAACACAAATCAATAGTCAAACTTGATTAATATCATGTAAAAATGCAAGAACAGAAAAAATCGAAAGTGGAAAAGAAACGATTTGCATTTCTCAATATGTCATGTTATAGTGCAATGTAATGGATGGTTTCGACTCAGGGATGTCCAGGGAAGCTTGTGATGTTCTCAAAATACCTTGAAACTTCCTCTAAGGTAGAAACCGAAAATTCACTTTTTGAATGATTTTTGAAGTTTGAAACTTACTCTTTGAGGCTGTGAAATTCGTCCCCCTGCATTGTGTTATGTTTGTGTATATATAATGAATCAAATTAGGTCAAAATACTTGTGGGTTCTATGGGATTTTTGAATACCTTGATGATGAAGAAATCTCCTTCCAAATATTGAAAAATATCTCATCTAACATTGCCAAATCAAGCTAGCATGAATTTGGATTAAATCAATCAGCTTTGAATGGTTATTAAAACTTTCTAGAAGAAGAATCACATTCAAATATTGAGTTTTCATATTTTATTTAGATTTAATTTGATTTTAAATGGATAAAATCAAAATAAATAATAAATAAATAAATAAAAATAAGAACTTTGTTGCTTTGGGTCGTGCTTGAGGTATTTGTATGGATTGGATCATCACATGGCAAGCCCATTTGGAAAAATTTGGTTTTAAGCCCCCATTTGCTTCATAAACTTCCCTAAAATTCCCCAACTTTGCAAGGGCACAAATCCTTCAATTTTGATTCTATGAGGGTGTTCTTGGACATTTTGGAAAGCTTGAAGAGTCCTCTAACCAACCCCATTGGTTTATGTCCATATCATTTACCATTCTCAAGTTATGCCCTTTTGAAGTTGTTGACTTTCAAAAGGACCTATAATGTCTTAGCTCATACCTTCCAAATGAAGCATTTTTGGGCTTGGCTTGTGAGACACAAAGTTGTAGAGAATTCAATTTCCTTCAAAATGAGCTTTGGATGGGAAAAATGTAATGAAGCATGTGAAAGTTATGGCTGGTCAAAGTTCAGTTGACTTTTCTTGAGGAAACCCTAATTTAGAAACTTCTGATTCTTGATGATCTGAAATATCCTTGATGAATCATGATCAACCCTTAATCAAATGATGAATTTTACTTCATATACTTGATGTTGGAAAAAAATCATGAAGTTTGACTTTGGTTTGACCACAGTTGACCTCAGTTTGACTTTTTAACTGCTTTGACTGATTTTGACTTATCTGATCATTTGACTGAGCAAACCTTTGAGAAAAGTTCTGAAATTTGTCATGGGGATTCTTAAACACATATAAGATGTTATAAAGCTCACTTGAAGTCTTGGAAGTCCATTTAGCCTGATTAAAGTCAAAACCCTAGTTTTGGATGCACTGCTTATGAGAATGCCTTGCCTGAGGGAATTGTCAAATCTTCTGACCCATGATGAACTTTGTGACCCTTGTGAACCTTATAAGATGTCTTGTGAACCTTGTGGACCTCATAAAGTGTCTTATAGACTTCATGAACCTCATGAAAGGTCTTGTGAACCTTGTGAACCTCATAAAGTGTCTTGTAAACTTCATGAACCTCATGAAAGGTCTTGTGAACCTTGTGAACCTCATAAAGTGTCTTGTAAACTTCATGAACCTCATGAAAGGTCTTGTGAACCTTATAAGCACACAAAGTCTTGTATTGTGAGGGAAAATTTTGGGGTGCAACAGCTGCCCCTGTTCAGTTTTCTGAAACCTGAGGGGTTAGATTGGTATATGTGCCAGTCGTGACCTGGAAGGTTGAAGGGGATTGAACATAAAAGCCCAAAAATTTGCACTCACCGGTGCGTAGAGTGATACTGATGACTAGTTGAATATGCTTGAGTGGGCTTAAAGATGCCACTTGGAGAAAAATTCTTCAGATACATTTCTTGGAGGATAAAGCAGTCCAAAATATGAAGATATAATGATAGTTTTCAGGAGGATAAACAACGTCCTGAGGTAATGATATGCTTTCAGGAGGATAAACAACGTCCTGAGGTAATGATGATAGCTTTCAGGAAGATAAACAACGTCTTGAGGAAATGATGTAACCTTTGGGAAGATAAACAACGACCCAAAGTCTTGATATGCTTTCAGGAAGATAAACAACGCCCCAAGGAAATGATATGCTTTCAGGAGGATAAACAACGTCCTGAGGTATAAACATAACTTTTGAGAGGATAAACAACGGCCCAAAAGAAATGGTAGATTTCAGGAGGATAAACAACGTCCTGAGGTAATGAGGTAACCTTTGGGAAGATAAACAACGGCCCAAAGTCTTGATATGCTTTCAGGAGGATAAACAACGTCCCGAGGAAATGATATGCTTTCAGGAGGATAAACAACGTCCTGAGGAAATGACTTTTGGGAAGATAAACAACTGCCCAAAGTCACAAGTTGTTGATGAAGTCTGTCTGCCGGAGAATTAATCTGAAAAACAAGATTATAACATCCTGCATAATAATATTAGTTTATGCATTATGTATGCATGTATAATATGATGCACTTAGGTAATGTATTATGTATTTATGTATATGTATGATATGATGTAAATGATGTATGTATGAATCATGCAGCCTGAAGCGTCTTGGATATCTTCGTATACTAACTGCTGGCCAGGGAAAATAAATCCCGATTCGTTGAATAATATGAGGATTTTGTTCCCGTCTTGTTTGATAATATAGTATATATAACCTCCCGTCTTCGTTTGATAATAAGGTATACATAACCTCCCGCCTTCGTTTGATAGTAAGGTATACATAACCTCCCGCCTTCGTTTGATAGTAAGGTATACATAATCTCCCGTCTTCGTTCGATAGTAGGGTATACATCACCTCCCGTCTTCGTTCGTCGTACTCCTATTGGAAAAATAAATTCCTGACTATCCGTATGAGGATAAAAGAGATGGATATAAATTCCAGGGGAGATGTGACTTGAAGTACTTATGAAGATGGATTTGCCCTACCGGGGGATTTGTAGTTGTCTTGTAAGGATGAACCGGTGAAGCTTCGTTGAAATCCTTCCCTCGTTCGTCCTTAGTAAATACTATTACTGCATTTTCATGCATTTCTGGTAAACATAAATCATATTAAGCATTTATGCATTTCTGGTAAACATCAATCATATTAAGCATTTATGCATTTTTGGTAAACGTCAATCATATTCAAGAGCATACATACATTCAAACACAACCAATGGACGTTTTTCGCATAGGTAAAAGGGTAAAAGTAAATCTGGATTCAAAGGGAAAATTAAAGCTGAACTTGAAAACAAAATCGTTTCAACTTTGAGAGTGTATAACCAATTGGATTTAGAGCTCCTGAGATTCTTAACTTTCCTGAATACCTTCCATGAAATCCTCATAGCTGGATCTGAAGACATGATACTGACACCATCTGATACTACTGGCGTAGACAGTTAATTTCCACAATGGCTTCTGCTGAGAATCCAATATCAAGGTAATACAATGAGAGGAACGTGTCTTCAAATAGTGATGGACCATATATGCTCCGGGTATTAGATTTGAAAAGAAAGTATTGCCCCTTGGTTGAGGATGAATTGTCCCATAATGGAATTATCTGAAGGTAGTTACCTCAAGAGAAATAAGCAGAACTCCCCACAATAATATGCCCCTGACATCATGAACTTTATAATGTTACCTTTGGTAATTCAAATACATGAGGAAAGCTGCCCCTAGCTATTAAGCACTGTTGAATCTGGACCTGATTGCCCCGAATGAATTGAACAGTAACTTAGTATGCCCCCTTGATTGGGAAACAATGACTATTCCCCTAGCATTAGGAACTCTGTAATGTTACCCTTGGTAACTCAGATAGATGAGGAGATCTTCCCCTGGCTACTTAAACATAGTTGAATCTTGTCCTGATTGCCCCAAATGAGTTAGGCAGTATCATGGTTTGCCCCCTTGATTGGGAGATAATGACTATACCCATTTGTATACATGGACTTTGATCCAGGAAGCAACTTTGTTTATCGGAAGGACTTTGAACATTCATCCTGTAAGTTTCTCTGTTTATCAAACACTCAAGTATATGCAAACAAATATATACAAAAATGCAATGCTTATGTCTGTCTTGAAGTTTTGAAAAAAGTTATTTTAGAAAAACAGTTTTTTTTTTGTTTTGAAAATTGTGATATTAACTCAAGTTTTATAATAAGCCCTAAAGGAGTCAGGATACCATTTTGTAACAGTACGCTTTCAAACTAACCATGCTTCAGTTAGGACTTTTAAAGGGTTGTAATGTGGCCTGGTTCACGGTTTAAGAAACAAAGGATAAAGGCTCAAATTTTATTTGTACCCAACCCATTCTTCATGATGTTCTTCAGTCCTATGTTCGGTTAACTCATGCATAGAGGTTCCAAAGTAGTTTGGAATTGTAACCCTGACATTTGTGATGATTCAGGAATCAAATATTTATTTGAACATTCAGTCATCTTTCTTTGTTGAGGATTCATAGTGACCTCTTTTTTTTCTCTTTTGACTTTATTATCCCTTCTTTTTGCCTGAACTGCTTATTTCAAGGTTACAGTCAGCGGGATGTCTTAATGTTTTACTAAGTCTCCTTCATAGGTTTTGACTTAGTAAGCTTTTCTTTTGCTGGATATTGACTGTCAGGTTTAATGATTACAGAGAACCATCATTAGTTGTGTACAACACAGATAATTGGCATATTTGAGTTAACCGAGTAACTACCTTGCCCCGGGTTATGAATAAGGGTTTTAATTTGCGAGAATAAAAACTCCTACTTCATAGGCTCAAAAGGGTTAACTGGGGATTAACTTCCTTATATCTCCACTATTTAGGAATTGAAACAATGCCTGTACATCGTTAGCATAGTCTGTTCAAAAGCATACTGCCTAATATTATGGCATTGTTTTCGTCATCCTCCCTCTACAGGCTTATAGCTTTATCAGGAGTTAAATATCACAAGATAAGAATAAGAAGCATAGTTTTAAAATATAGTGAAACGAATGGATTAATTCAAGACAAACATACGCAATGCATTAATGAAAACAAAAGTTTAACATAATAGTAAGTGTTTAAACAAAACAAAGAAATTACAAATGAAAATTCAAATGTTGTCCCATCCAGTTGGCTGAATGTCTTCAATTGCAATCTGTGAACTTTGAGGAGCAGTATACTTCACCATGAAATCAAATTTTCCACTTGGATGTCCCAAGGTGCCCCATATCTCAACAGGAATAGGTAGGCTTCCTTTCTTGCTACCTTGGGCAACTTATCTTGCAGCTTCGGTGTTTGATGGACGATAGTAGAACTCAACTTGACCTTCTGGAGTAACCTCTAGGATTCCTTCGTCAATCAGGTCTTGAATCTTTTTCTTCAATGCCCAACAGTTATTAGTATCATGTCCAGGACTGTTGGAGTGATACTTACACCTTTCCTTGGAATTATAGTGAGGAGAGGCAGTATTAGGATTTTGAGGAGAACATTTCAAAGAAATTAGTTTCATCTCTAACAAGCATTGCAGAACTTGTGACATTGGAGTGCTGAACTTGATAAACTGCCTTCTATATTTATTGTGTTGAGGTAGATTAACCTTATCAGGTCTTTCTTCTTCAACTGAAGAACAATCAATGGCAACCTGTTTCTTACCTTCTTTTATCCTCATCTTCCTTTCAACCAAATCAGCTTGTTTTAATGGAGGTTGACTGACAATTAGATCCCTGACTCTATTACTTTGAAGTTTGTGGACAAAGGTTCTTAGCTCTTCTTGCCCCTGAGCTAAACTTTGAATAAGAGCCACCTGGTCATTCATCTGGGTCCTCATTCCTGTCATCTCAGCTTGTAGTTGTTTCAGCTGATCATCCTTGTTGTCCTCAGGATTCTTCTTCTTAGCCAGCAGTGTCTTCAATTCATCCTGCCCCTTGGACAAGTTCAGGATCAGCTCTTGGAACTGTGCATTTTGTGCTTGGAGATCTTTAACTGTTTTTTCAAGAGCCATTGCTGAAATAAACAACGAGAAGATAAGAACCTTGTGCACAAGAAACCTGTGATGCAATGATATGGTATGTGAATGCATATGCAATGTTTTCAAGGACCGCATGATTTAAATTTGCTTAAACAATCAAGAAGGTAAACTTTTATTAGTAATAAATTTGTTTTGCCTCTTGGGCTTACAGAAAATGAAATGAAATAAATACAAGAGATGGGGTTTTAAGTCTCCCATGGACGTTTCCTCTTTGTGTTAAGGTATGAGTTGAGATTCCGTTCCTCATGAAGTTGCTTTGTTAGTTCCAGGATTCTTTCTTGGCTTGCTTTGTAATGAGCCTCAAAAGTATCCCTTTGCTCCTTCAACTGGATCCAGGATCTCTGCAAGTCTTCCATGTCAGTAGGCATGTCTGGGTGAAGGATGGTATAAGAAGTATCTCCTTCAGCAACAGGTTCCATGGTAACTGGCAGGATAGCAGGATATGGCATCATGAGAGTCTGAGCACGAGATTGCACCCATCTGAGATAAGCTTCCATAAGAATTGTGTACTTAGGCTCCAAAGTCTTGCTGTCAACCTTGTTCACTTTTCCCCATACTCGTATGAACCTCTGACGGTAACCTTGCAAATCGTTGTCGTAGTCAAACACAATACCCTGAATCAACATGTCATGAGGACCATCACTCCGAGCGTAACCAAATTGTCGTAAAGCTAAAGAAGGGTTGTAAGTAATGCCTCCTCTTATGCCTAGAAGTGGCACATTAGGAAACTCCCCACAACGGTCAATGATAGTGACATTCTCCATAGATCTGGAGCACCAATGGATATCTGAATGCGAGAGTGACATGATCCTTTTAGACCACCTGAACCCTTGTTCATTCTTCATTACTGATCGAGGAAGGTGAGAAATAAACCACCTAGATAGCAAAGGTATGCAACACATCAAAGTTCCTCTTGCCTTCGTAGTACGAGTATGAAGAGAATGTAGGACGTCTCCAAGCAATGTAGGCACTGGATTGTGACTCAGGAATATGTTGATGGCATGAACGTCTATGAACTGATCAGGATTGGGGAACAACACTAAGCCATAAATCAATAAGGCTAAGATCTCCTCAAAAGCATCTTAGCTCATAGCCTTCAAGAACACTTGAGCTTTATCCATTAATACCTTAGCAAGAATACCTTTAACTCCGCTTCTTGTTTCTAGAACAATGTCAGACTTCTTCAGATGTAGAGCTGCAGCAATAACCTATGGTTTAAGCTCCTTCTCCAAACCTGTGAAGGGTCTTTGATCAAGAACAGGTATACCCAGAAGTTTAGAGAACTCTTCCATTGTTGGAACCAACTGATAGTCAGGGAATGTGAAGCAATGGTGCTTAGGGTCAAAGAACTGGAACAGAACACTCATCATGTCCTCATTGAATCCTGAGGTGACTAGATCCAGTAGGTGACCATGTCTCTTGATGAACTGGGAGTGTTCAGACACTTGAGAAACCAACTCTTTAAGCTTAGCAGGTATCCCTACAAAGTTGATCCTGATAGTGTTCCTACGAGCAGAATCCATGACCTGCAACAAAGAACAAAGATAAATCCTTTGGTCCTTGAAATGGTTAGTGAAAATGTTATGCTTATGATGCATGATGATGCTATGATGTTATGCTCAATCACAAACATGTGGCACACACAAACAAGTCACACAATAGCCCTAGGTTTAAAGGCTTGCATGAGGTTCAAAGGTAAGTACCCTCCCCTGAAGTTTAGTTGGTTCATCCTGTCCTATAAAGTAACCATGTTCTAAGGGATCTCAATATCATTGATCCTTTACAAGGGTGGTTGTTCAGTAGGCAACTTACTTGCCAACCAAAACCCTCCAAGTTTAGGATCTCAATGAGTGTAGTATCGAGTATCAACCAACTTCAGTCTTCACTAAAGTCGGTTATCTCACTACTTTTCTAAAGGCCAAGATGGGATAACTAGGGTTCTAAAAGTTAGTTAGTGCATTGACAACATATGACAACCTCATATTATCCTCAACTTGACTTAAGGAACATAAGCACCAACCAAGAAGTCACACTAACTATGGCCACCAGATCAACCATATCGGTATACGCTGTACGGTTTCCTTGGTCTATTGCCATTTACCTAAGGTACACTAGATCCGGGTTAGGATCTTTCACACACAAGAGCACCCAACAAGTAAAGTAAAGCAAACAAGGCAAACAATTTTAAAGTGATCTAATTCCTAAGGGTACCCCTCTTTTATTAAATCCCCAGCAGAGTCGCCATTTCTGTAACACGGTGGGAGAACTGACTTTAGTTATGTTACGGATAGCAAGAGTCGCCACCGACTTTTATTTTTTCCAAAGGAAAGGCATAAAAGAACAGGAAAGAGCTTTTAAAAGATTTTTTGGTCCGGGGGGTAGGTTATGTAAAGGGAAGGTGTTAGCACCCTTTACATCCATGGTTATCCATGGGCTCTTAGTTACTTAGCTCACTTTAAAATGTTTTTGAAATGTGAAGTGTGTGAATAAAAATTTTCTTAAGTGTTTTATAATGATCCATGTACGGATGCGTATAAAACCTTTGTTTTGACAATTTGTTTGAAAATGTGAAGTATTTGAAATATTTTGAAGAGTGAGTAAGTATCTAAGAGGAACCTACCCTAAGTTTAAGTCTTTTCTGTTCTTGAATCCTTTGAATGGTAAGATTATCCCTATTATTAAGGAATAGGTAGTCATTACCTTGGATGTGATGGGACAAGTAAAGGGTCATCTGTTATTTAGGCAAGTGTGGGGTGTATAAGCAATTCGAAGGGACTTATCATCTTTATTCGAAAGGGACAAGATCATTACGAAGGCAACATTCGAAGGGACTTGATCTTTTTATCTGTTTAAGGGACTAGATGATGTGAGATGAGGGACTTTGCTTTATACACCCTACTTGACCTTTTGTTTTAGGCAACATGAGAGGTATCCTTAAGGAAGTGAGATGGCGATCAAAGATCGACTTACGTGTGTGAGTGTACAATCTTAAATATTTATCTTTTAAATTAGTGATCTAAATTAATTTTAAAATACAAACATGTTTCACTCCCTATTTTACTAACCATAGCATTTAAAATAAATATTAAATATTACTACTAAAGTATTACATCAAGGAAACAATTACATAATAATAATAATAATAATTAAATCACATTTAATAAATAAGCAAAGTAATAATAATATAATTGGGTTAGTAAAAATAATAATAATAAATCACAATATATATATAAATGGGGTTAGTAATAATATATGAAAATAAATAGAATTAATAATAAAATAATAAAATAAACAATAATATTAGCATAATAATTAAAAGTTCAATTTTTATATAAACAATTATTTTTTTTAAGATTAAGAAGAAAATATAAACAATTATACACTAATTATTATAAAGTTTTAAATTATATACAAATTATAAAAATTAGGTTAATTATAAACATATTATGAAAATAAATTATATTTATAAAATTGAATTAGCAAGTTTTAATTATTTTTTAAGCATATACTAAAAATTGTTTACATACAAGAATTAAATGATAAACAAATTATAAAATATATACATATTATTAAAGGTTATTAAAAGTTATAATTAACAAATAAATTAATATTTATAATTAGGGTTTATAAAAATAATTAGGTTTTTAAAAATATTTTTGGGTTTTAGAAAATTAGGGTTTATATATTTTATAAAATAATAAATTAGGATTAACTATCTAATATACATTAATTACACAAAATTAATAATATACAACAATATAAATTTTAAATAACCTTTACTAATAAAGTTTTATTTTTTTGAAAAGATGAATTTTAATTATAGAAAAGAAAATAATACAAAGATTTTATTTTTATCATTTTTTTTTTAAATTTATCTAATTATAATAATATAAACTAATTGAAAAACAAGAAAAAAGAATAAAAAAACTTACCTGGGCTGGGATTCGAACCCAGCCCCTGGACAATACACACTCCAAGACCAGCAGTCCTCCCACTAGGCCAGCGCGCGTCTGGTGTTAACAAACCATCATCCAATGTTTTTGTACGTATCCTAAAAAACAAAATAAAACAACAAAGCAAAAAGGGGCCTGGAGGGATCGAACCCAGGACCTTGAGTATCACACATGCACGCATCAACCAACTGAGCCAAGTTACTTCAGTTGAAATAATATTAATACTAAAACATAAAATATTATAACAAATTTTTGAAAACAATTTTTGGCGCGCTGGCTTCATCTTCAACCTTGGAATTTCGCAGGTTTTCCTGCGAAATCTGCTGGGAAATTTCCTGCGATTTTTCTTGCACTCCTGAACCTGCGAATTCCATACTTCACCAAACAAGCACGATTTCATCAAATTAACTACATAAACATGATCCAAACAGTTCATTGAGTTGATTTATGGTCTCAAAATTTATTTAAAGTTATTAAATTATGAAACCCTAATTCAAGAGGTATGAACCCTAAAATGGTGTTTCACGAATTGGCCATCAAAGCATCAATCTAATTGCCCAGAATTCATCACTGCATTCATCTAAACACAAATCAATAGTCAAACTTGATTAATATCATGTAAAAATGCAAGAACAGAAAAAATCGAAAGTGGAAAAGAAACGATTTGCATTTCTCAATATGTCATGTTATAGTGCAATGTAATGGATGGTTTCGACTCAGGGATGTCCAGGGAAGCTTGTGATGTTCTCAAAATACCTTGAAACTTCCTCTAAGGTAGAAACCGAAAATTCACTTTTTGAATGATTTTTGAAGTTTGAAACTTACTCTTTGAGGCTGTGAAATTCGTCCCCCTGCATTGTGTTATGTTTGTGTATATATAATGAATCAAATTAGGTCAAAATACTTGTGGGTTCTATGGGCTTTTTGAATACCTTGATGATGAAGAAATCTCCTTCCAAATATTGAAAAATATCTCATCTAACATTGCCAAATCAAGCTAGCACGAAATTGGATTAAATCAATCAGCTTTGAATGGTTATTAAAACTTTCTAGAAGAAGAATCACATTCAAATATTGAGTTTTCATATTTTATTTAGATTTAATTTGATTTTTAATGGATAAAATCAAAATAAATAATAAATAAAAAAAAAATCAGAACTTTGTTTCTTTGGGTCGTGCTTGAGGTATTTGTATGGATTGGATCATCACATGGCAAGCCCATTTGGAAAAATTTGGTTTTAAGCCCTCATTTGCTTCATAAACTTCCCTAAAATTCCCCAACTTTGCAAGGGCACAAATCCTTCAATTTTGATGCTATGAGGGTGTTCTTGGACATTTTGGAAATCTTGAAGAGTCCTCTAACCAACCCCATTGGTTTATGTCCATATCATTTACCATTCTCAAGTGATGCCCTTTTGAAGTTGTTGACTTTTTGTTGACTTTCAAAAGGACCTATAATGTCTTAGCTCATACCTTCCAAATGAAGCATTTTTGGGCTTGGCTTGTGAGACACAAAGTTGTAGAGAATTCAATTTCCTTCAAAATGAGCTTTGGATGGGAAAAATGTGATGAAGCATGTGAAAGTTATAGCTGCTCAAAGTTCAGTTGACTTTTCCTAAGGAAACCCTAATTTAGAAACTTCTGATTCTTGATGATCTGAAATATCCTTGATGAATCATGATCAACCCTTGATCAAATGATGAATTTTACTTCATATACTTGATGTTGGCAAAAAATCATGAAGTTTGACTTTGGTTTGACCACAGTTGACCTCAGTTTGACTTTTTAACTACTTTGACTGATTTTGACTTATCTGATCATTTGACTAAGCAAACCTTTGAGAAAAGTTCTGAAATTTGTCATGGGGATTCTTAAACACATATAAGATGTTATAAAGCTCACTTGAAGTCTTGGAAGTCCATTTAGCCTGATTAAAGTCAAAACCCTAGTTTTGGATGCACTGCTTAGGAGAATGCCTTGCCTGAGGGAATTGTCAAATCTTCTGACCCATGATGAACTTTGTGACCCTTGTGAACCTTATAAGATGTCTTGTGAACCTTGTGAACCTCATAAAGTGTCTTATAAACTTCATGAACCTCATGAAAGGTCTTGTGAACCTTGTGAACCTCATAAAGTGTCTTGTAAACTTCATGAACCTCATGAAAGGTCTTGTGAACCTTGTGAACCTCATAAAGTGTCTTGTAAACTTCATGAACCTCATGAAAGGTCTTGTGAACCTTGTGAACCTTATAAGCACACAAAGTCTTGTATTGTGAGGGAAAATTTTGGGGTGCAACACCACCGCGCTTTTATTTTATTCCAAGAGGAAAAGGAAAAAGAGCGAATAAATTCTAATGAATCTAAAAGCAAAAAGCTAAATAAACACAACATAGAAACAGGTAAGGGGATAGGTTACACAATGGGAAGGTTTTACGCACCCAAAATATCTGTGGTACTCCACAGGAGCCCTTTGAAAAATTTACTGCTTTTGGTTTGAAAATGGTTTGTTAAATGAGAGTGGGGGATGAGAAAAGAATTATATATTTTTTATATTTTGTGTTTGGAGAGGTTTACCACCTCATGCCTACGTACCCACAAAGTGCAATGCGAGATCAAAACCCCGTAGTTCGTGGTACAAATAGTGAAAAGGGTGGGTTATGATTAATTTTATTAAGTGAAGAGAATTTGTCATCTTCAAGTGGATGGCCAAACAAACTACCATGAGAATGAAGGCATGGACTCATACATCATTATGGGGAGGGCGCCAACTCGGATAAAATCAACGAGTATGCCACTAAACCCCCACAAATGACAAGAGACTCAATTACATCAAACTACAACCATGGAGATTGAGAGACTTGCACCCGACTAAAGACTAATGACTCATAATTGGTACTTTTAAAAAGAAAATGAACAAAAGTGCACAAAGGCACAAAACAACTTGAATGAGTTTGATTCTTTTTATTTTTTGAATTAAGGTCAACATGATTAGATTCATTGATTTTAAAAGAAAAGAAAAAGAGTAAAAGCCACTTGACAAAAGTCAAGGATTTGTTTATTAAAGAGGTGATGATTTAAAAAGAAGGAATCCTTTGAAAAAGGGAGAAGATTTTGAAAATTAAAGAAGGGGAGGAGATGAAGGGACTATCCTAAAAAAAAGAAAATAAGGAGGTAAGGGAAGAAAGATCTAACCAAACTTGATGACATTCCAAATTATGAGCATAAGAGTTCTATCCTTATAAGCTAGCAAATGGCCAAATAAAGGCAAATTCCAACTTCATGACGATCAAAGCAAGGGGAAGGGATCCTAAAATCTAAGTCCAAAATCTCCATTCCAATGCCAAGGATAGTAACCAATAGTCCACAAATTAAAGTCACAAGTCTTTTAGAAGTTTAATCCTTTATTAATGTTTTTGTGTCCAAATGGACAAATAGAAAATCAACAACAAAAATAATAAGAACAAATAATAAACATGATATGGATGAATAAAGCATAATAAAGCAAAGTAAAATAAAAGCAATAAAAGTGCAAGAAATTAAATGTTAGTAACAAAAGCAAATAAAAGTTCCAGAGTATAAAATATTGATAATAATAGTATAATAATATTTATATAAGAAATGGTATGGTGAACTTAATCAACCACAACCGAAAAAGTGCAACCAAAATCGAAAGGCAACCGGATCCGCTTAGCATCTTACACTATAGCGATTGATCAAGGAAAATCGAATCAAATTCAATGAAATTTGAAAAGAGATTGGGAGACCCAAAGCACCTACGCATCAAATATTCATAAGTCTTGATTCTAAATGCAAAATGACCAACCGCTTTGGGATTACACGATCAACAAGAGATCCGGTCCACGAAAGTGCAAGTACCCAATTAGATTTTTATTCCGAAGTCGGGACACATTTAGGTCTATGTTAAGCAATCACCGAGTAATTTACGAAGTAATTACCCTACAAATTAGGCCAGCCACCACCAATTAAGGTGAACAATATTACTGCTAATGTAAGCGAGATAAACAATATGTAAATCGCTATCCGGACGCTATACCGCACAAAACTAAAGATGAATACCAAATTGAGTCCAACTTATGGTACTCTTTCATCTTTAATTTCAATCATTCATCTTGGTGGATTCAAGCATGAAAATGTATCACTAATGCAAAGTACCTTAAATGGATTAAATAATCCAATTAAAGGTAGTTTTGGATTAATGAACATTAACTACTCTAATCAACACCCAAAGTATATTGAGATTAAATAGAAATTTCTCCCAAAAGTGCTTCCCAAGGTAAAAATAAAAAGGAGGAAGAAGAAGAAGAAAGAGGAACCAAAGAGGGGCTTAAAACAAACCAAAAACACCATTATGTCTTGTGTTAACTGGTTAACCAATTGGTTAACCGGTTAACACAAGCAGATTTTGAATATTTGCCCTGTTTTTAAACTGGTTAACCGGTTATCGATGTACCAGTAGCAGAAAAATGCAGAAAATTCAGCATGAAAAATCCATTTTTAAACCTTTTCACAAACATTTGATGATCATGATCTGAATTTGCACGAATTTTAAAACCAAAATACAGTGGAATCCCTGCAATCAAACAACAAATAAAGATCCAAAGGATCTAGAATCAAAGGAGCCAAAGATCTACATCTTGAAAAGTTGATGGTGAGTATGGGTTTGTGGACGGAGATGAAATACCAAAAACACTTCTTCAAATTGAATCAAGCCAAGCTAGATCTACTGTAAATGGTGAACAAAAGAAGAAAAGGATGAAGGTTTTAGCTCAAGTTGATCAAGAATTCAATGTGAATTCTTGATAACTTCAAGAGAAAGAAAGTGAGCTTTTTGTGAATTTTGGTTTTGTGGGAGTATTTTGCAAGAGGTTTTGTGGCTATCAAAAGCTTGTGGAATGAATGAAATTGTGGTCCTATTTAAAGGCCTTAGGTATGGAAATTTGGTGGAATGGAGTTTGCTTTGATAATTTTAATTTAGGTTTGGTAATTGGAATTTTGGTGGGAAATGAAAAAGAGTGATGATTAATGAGGGTTTATGGTAGGAAATGATCAAAGTGATGTAGAGAAATCAGAAACCAATGGATCTAGAATATTCCAATTAAATCAATGGTCTTAATGGTGCTGAATTTGAATAAAAAATTCAAATTTCACATTGGTTAACCGGTTAACCAAGCTGAAATTTGAATTTTTTATTCAAACATGGTTGCTTGGTTGTTTCGGCCCGATTCTTCTTGTACGTCGAAGAAGTAAACACATGATCCTTGGAAATCCTTTGAGTGAATCAATTAACTTGAGAAATACTCGATCAGATAAATTTGAATTATTTGCGGATCAACTTCGACTTTTGTCTGTGAAATTTTGCACGAGCTGCAGGACTGCTATTTTTTGCATTTTCAATGGTTCCTCTTCCTGGAAAAAAAAGTCAGTAAAAGGAAACAAAAATATTTTTGTATTTTGATTAATGGTTAGTAAACATAAACAAATAAAGTAATTAAAGAAAACGGTGATCCCCTGCGAGGCATAAACCTAACCCGAGAAGAACCGAACAACCAGTGCGATCTTGTATGTATGCAAGATGTATATGAAAATGCGAAGAAAACTTAGGGAAAAAATTAGGGTGAAACACCTAGTTCAAGAGAACCTCACTTTGAGATGACGATCAAGCAAAATGAAATCAACTTGGTCACGACTATTAAGAACACCGGTATCATTTGTGGTCCAAATGGTTTGTATGGATATAAAGAAGATTTTGCCGCTCAAGCCGCTCCGGAAGGTGGTTATACAAATGAATTCCTCTACAATGAAATTGTAAGCCTCAAAATCACCATGAACCATAATCACCAAAAGACCACCCGTAGCCTCGGAAAATTAATGAGATGTTTCGGAAATTCTCTCCTTCTCAACCTTCAAATGCGGGAAATTCAGATGGTGACGAAGATGATATGGATGAAGATGGGTCCGGAAGTGACTAGGCTTTAGTGCATGTTCTCTTTATTTATTTTTATCTTCTTAGTTTAAGATTTCTCTTTAAGTTTTTATGTTGTTAGTTTATCGTTTCCGTACCGTGTTGCTCCTTAAAATTCAGTTATGTTTATGTTTGTAAAAACTCATGTTTCGTATAATTTATATTTGGTACTTGTTTCTATATGATTGTCTATTTTATGACTTATATTCCTTTTAAAGCATTCATGTGCTAACTTATTATTAAAGTACTTTTCCCATCCTTTTTGTGGATGACAAAGGGGGAGAAGTCTTTAGTATGCATTCTTGTTTCTCTCATTATGCATAATCTTTTCTTACAAACCTCTTAGTATCACTATGAGGGGGAGCACCTTCAAAGGGGGAGTTTTTTTGGAGAAACCAAGAAGAAAACTTCATTTTCACTTTTAGTTGTCATCATCAAAAAGGGGGAGATTGTAGAAGCAAGCTACTCAAATCATATTTTGATGATAACAACAAATCTATCAAGTCTTGAAAGCAAGCAAAAAGGATCATTCAAGCTTCATTCAAAAAGTATTCATAAAGACAAGGTTTCTCATTGGAAGGTATAACTCATTTCTCATGAACCAATAATGTTTATTAAGTGTATGCCTTGTTACTGATCCTTAATCTTAAAAGAATTTTTCTGGTTTTTGATCAAGTAACCAGTTACCATGTAGGTAGTAACCGGTTACTTCAACTTTTTTCTAAAAAATATTTTTTACGTTATGTCGCTCCCCGGATTTCCATCCTGGTACAAACGCGAAAGTGGCACGGAAAAGAATAGAGTCGCCAGCCAGGCATTTTTATCCCGAAGGAATGGGAATGGTAATGCTGCACAAACCAGAAGAAAGAAAAGGAAGGACACGGGTCCTGCGAACCAAAGAGAATGAGTTCGGGAGTCGGTTACGACCTGGGAAGGTATTAGCACCCCAGATCGTCCGCCGTACCCGACGGGATCCACGCTTGCAAAGGAAACTGTTTCAAAGGGTGGGGGTATGAAAACTGCTGCAAAGACAAGAAAAGAAACTGGAACTGAAACTGAGAAAAGAAATGAATAAGAAATGAAAAGGAAAAAATGTAGGGAAATATAAAGATTGTACTCGAACGGGCCCTACCCCGCTGCCTACGTACCGCATCGGGAAAATGAGGATCAGAGACACTGTAGTTCCCCTAACTAGGGGTGGAAAAGATTGCTTGTGTCTTAAGGCTTGAACTGCCTATGTCAATGCTCAGGTGTTGCAGGCTCGAACGACGAGTGCGTTACCGTCTTGCAAAATGACAAGTAGGAGCAAGTTCGCGTACGGAGCGAATGAGATGAGAAAAGAATTCTCGAAGGAAAGACGTTTATTGTTTGTTTGTGTTTTTTAGAAGCTTTATATGAGTGTGTCACAAGAAAGTGAACTCAAGCTCTTTTCCATGGAATGTGCACTTGTCACTACATTCCAAGATGGAATAATAGAACAAGCACACTCAAGTTAGGAGAAGATCCCCAAAACTTAGTTCCAGAGATTAGGGCCTAAGCTCACTAACTCATTAACTTATTAAGTGTTTTTGGTAATTACAGTGAGGAAGTGTTTTTTATGACTTTCTTTGCGAAGAAGATACCTTGATCAGACTTGTGCATCACAAGGTGAGCTTGTACTATCCCAAGATGGGAAGACTACAAGTACCTCATGGGATAAGGCTATTGCTCAAGGTATTACTTCAAACTTTATTAAGTGCTTTTTAAGGTTATGAGATGAGAAAAGGAAAGAAACCAAAAGGACCACAAAGGTAAAAGTTTAATGGGGGACTAAATAATCCTAAGTGTTGTCATGCATGGATATCCTAAGGTTAGTGTGGTTTTCTATCCTGAAGAAGAAATAAAGAAGAAGAAGAAGAAGAAGAAAGAAGAGAATATGAGTAAGGCCTAAGTCCATAAATCAAAGGTTAGCACAATAAAGAATAAGAAGGGAAGAGATGAGATTTGGAGATGTGGGAAACACATCCACTCCTCACACTTACCATAGCCCCTGAAAAGGTTAGCAACAAGCATACAAGTGAAATACAATGAGCAAAATGACATGCCATCATCATACAAACAGAAGTGAAGTCATATATACAAAATCTCAATGAAAATGCAAACCACAAGAATGAGGAAAGAAGCATGCAAGTCAATTAAGAGGCAAAATGAATCACATGGCAAACAAATGCAAACTTAGGAAGGATGCAAAGCAAAATGCACAAAACATGAACTCAAGGCACACAACCAGAACCAAAACAAGTCAAAGAAATGATTAAGAAGCAAGAGAGATGAAGAGAAGAGACACACAAGACCAAACAATCACATTATAAGATGGAAAGGAGCAAAGAAGTAAAGAGATGAGGTGAAAGCACATAAGAAATGGAAGAACTTAAAAGGTAAGCAAAACACAAAATTTCTAAGACACAAACCCTAAACCAAGACCAGAAAGGTACCCATACCCCAAAGAGACCCCAAATGAGAAAAAGAAGTTGGCACAAGTGCCCTTCTAAGCTACTAAGAGACCTTATGATCAAAAGGAAGCAAAATGGGACAAGGAAAGAAACAAAATTCAAATAAAATCAAATATGCATCTAAAAACTCCACAACTTAGGACAAATGATCCTCAAACATGATATAACAAGATGCCAAAAGGATTAGAAGAAATTCAGAAGCCAAGTAAGTCAAATGAGGACATAAACACGAACTAGGGTTAGGAAACTTCAATCACAAGTCAAGGACCAAAACCAAATGAATAAGTTTCTAAAAATCAGGGAAAAAATCACACATGAAGTACATCCTCTTATGAATCCAGAGCAAAAAGAATCAACAAGAAACTCAAAAAGATGAACACTATGAAAATTGGACAAGGCAGCATGCACAAAAAGGACTTAAAAAGAATTAATTAAAATGAACAATTAATTGACACGTGGCTGATGAAAATAAATGAAAATAAATGAAAAAGAAAAATATAGAAAATTAGATAAAACTCAATTGATCAACCATGAATTAATTTGGAATTTATTGAAGCTTGGAAGTATTTTTAATAATTGAGAATCAAAATGATATGAAAAGAAATAAAGGAAAAGAAATAAAAAAGAAATAAGAGAATTGGGGTGCGAATAGAAGTGGATTTAGTTGGAATGGTTTGGGCCCAAGAGTCAGGGGGTGCGAATATCAGTTTCAGCCCAATGGACCTGCGCTGGTGTACAAAATATAGGGTGGAAAATCAGAGGAAAATAAAAGAAAAACAAAGAGCCATTGGATGGAATGGACGCATCTCATGCTCCTTTCATTAAATGACGTGGCAGGTGTATTGGAGGAGAGCTGAGGGAGCATGAATGTTATGGTGAGGTGAGAAGTATGAGGAATTAAAATAGAACAGATGAGGCACGTGAGAGAGAGGCTGGCTTTTTAAATGACGTGGAATGATCTGGAGAGGTGAGAGGAAAGATCCAAGGGCGCAGAGTTCGTCTTCAACCTTATAAACCCTAATATGAATTTTCCAGATTTCGGTGACCGGAGCTAGGGCTCCGGCACCGGAAATTGCACAATATGAACAAATCACAATGAAAATGAACAATAAGCTCCAGAATAGGTAAACAAGGTGCCCTGAGTTAAAAAATGGCCATGAAAAGTTCAGTAGATCATTGAATCTTATGGATCGAGCACAAACAGTTATGACCAAGAAACTTCAAATTCAAAATACAAGCTCCACAATGCACCAATTTCGAAAATAAACATAGCAGAATGATCAACATACATCAAAGATCCAAAAGCACACCTCAAAAATTATTTCTAGATCTGAAGATTCAGAAGCTTACCTGAGCTTGCAGATCTTGAGAAAGCTTGCTAGAAGTCCAGATGATGAAGCCAATCCACTCCAAATACACTCTAGTTGCAAAATAAATGCAACTAGAGCCTTGAATCTTGCTGGATCTGAGGATTTGCAAGCAACTGCCTTGAAATGGCAAGATGATGAAACTTGAGAATCAGATTGCACAAGGGTGAGATTTGTGATCCTATGCTTCCAAGGATGAAGGATCTGTGATTTGTTTTTGGAGAGAGCAAGTGTGTGAAGATATTTGTGAGAAAATGCAAATTGTGCAAGAAGTTGGAAGCTGAGCAATGAGAGAGAACTGAGCCTGTGTAAAACCCTAATTTGTTTTATATCATGTCATGAGCCAATGCTGAAGAAATGAGGAAGTTTGCACGCGTGGATCAAAAGTTTGAGTGATTTTGCAATTTTGGCCAATTTGGTGTGATCTCATGAAATCATAATGCACTCTCTTTCCTTCAGCCCATGTGCACTCTAATTTGAACCCTTAATCTCAAACAAACAAAATCCTGTCCATTAGATGAAGTTGTCACACTCTTTTCATGCTCATGCAAAATTTGCACCTTTTGAATAACATTCTTGTTGTGCACGAATTTGGTGAATTTCTTTGAGCAAAGTGATACATTTGCATTGTATTTTAATATTGGAACCTTACTTGATCCATACCAACACTCAAAATTGAGTTTCATGTCATTTGGCTCTTGGTGCATAAGTGAAAATCAACATTTGCCCTAATTTGGATGAAATTTTCGAGGGCCTTAGATTTCTAACCAAGAATGATATGAAAAAGTACTTGTACTTTTTGAAAATGGGAGGTCTTAATCTCCAACTTTCATGTTTGACTTTGGTCCATTTGAAGAATTTTTCATTAAGTTATGCTCACTTGAATTTTAGGGCAAAACTTGCCAAAAATGGCATTTTCTCAAAACCAACTTTGCACCAATTTTGCAAAAACCCCTCAAAACTTCATGATTCTTGATCTTTGAACTTGCCAAACCTCTTATAACATTGTAAGAACATCCCTTGGCTAGAAAAATTGGATTGGACCCCTTGAAATCACACAGTTGACTTTTTAAGGCATAGTTGACCAATTACTTCATCTGCAAGCAACTGAAGAAATACTTGACTTCCACAAGGAATTTTCTCACTAAAATTGGTACCTAGGATCCTCTTAACATGTAAAAGACTTTTCCCAAATGAAATGGCCAAATTTTTGAGGTTTTCATGCTTGAATCTCAAACCCTAGTTAAGGACCATTGTGTAGGAGCTTTGCCTTAGCCTGGATTCTCAGATGATCTTCCAACCTTCTGAGCTTTTGCAAATGAACTTGAGCTTGTAAATGCAATGTAAACCCCTCATAGGACTTGTACAAAACCATTGGGCCCCTTGTCATGGCTTGTGATGCTTCAAGAATCTCCACAGATGATCATATGCATAATGCTAGGTCATGAGAAATGTTATGCCTCATCTTTCCATGCTAGGATGCTAAGAATATGATATGTTCATGATGAATATGATGTGATATGATGCTTAAAATGAAGAGGGAAAATTTAGGGTGTTACACGTTACAGCAAGTAACCGGTTACCATGGGGTAGTAACGGGTTACCACTGTTCAAATTCCAGAAATTAATTTATTCAAATTTTGAATTTTGTCTTATAATTTTCAAACTGAATTGAGACATCCTTTCATATTTTGTACATTTTCCAAGAGGTATCTTGTATCATATTTAAACTTCATTGTGCAGAATTTTTAAAACACCTCTTACACAATTTTCATGAAACTTTTTCTTACTCAAAAATCTCAAACTTTCTAAAGTGCACTAAATTCAATTTTCATACACTTTAGTGAACACTGATATCCATTGTTTGTGAGTGAGAAATATAAAAGGAGAAGATCAACATTGCTTGATATTACAAGACTTCACATTTCTACATTTCATCTTATTCAAAGAATTATTTTTTGTATTGACTTGTGATCCAGAATTGTTGGATACAAGGGTTAGTGTTTGCAAGAGGATTGTTCTTGCATACTGTTTGATGTATAGTTGTGAGATAGTAGGCCTCACCGGTTTATGGTGCGATAGGTTGTACAATCTAAAGCTATAGTGAAAATCTCTTACGAGGTGTAAGGGGACTGGATGTATCTTCGGAATGTGAAGGGAACCAGAATAAACATCTGTGTCTTTTTACTTTCTGCATTACCGCTTTCATATCCTAGACACTTAAACGATAAAAATCCATTCACCGATAAAATAACCGAGAAAATTTTATATAACCTAATTCACCCCCCTCTTAGGTTATCTCTGAAACTATAGTGATATACTTACCAGCACCGACCATTGATCATGGTAATAAACTAAAAAGCGTGGTACATATCATTATGGTTCAAATAAAAAATTGTAGTAAAAGGTTTAAATCTCACTGGTTCGACACCAAACAATGCAAATTTTTAGTTTTATTAAACTGGATAGTGCGCTACATATCATTCAGGTTGCGAGAACCAACCATGGTGAAATAAATAAATAAATATATATATATATATATATATATATATATATATATATATATATATATATATATATATATATATATATATATATTGATTTTACATCATTCCAATTTTTTCGCCTGTATTTTTGTGAATTAAAAAATACCAGAGACAATAACTAAACATTTGTGAAACAATAACAAATTGTAATTATTAAGAACAAAAACGTGTATTACATAAAAACTAAAATAGTATCAAAACAACATACAATTTAAACATACTTACATCAAATAGGAAACCAAAATGACACTAATAAAGATACAAAAATATTGTGTAAAACATTCATTGTGCAATACATTCTTGAAATAAGCTCCACAACATGACCAAGGGCGTCTGTTTATGTCTTTTCTCTAAATACCTATAATTTCAAATAATAATAATACTTGTTAGTATACAACACTTCAAAATTATAACATACAATAAATTATGAATAAACAGTAAAAAATATTTACTTGTTAATTTTCTACATGTCAATAGACGGTGCTCTACATGTTGTCTCTTTAGGATTACCTTTGTGGCCTATTTTGGTTTAAATGCAGTTTTTATGAATTCATTTTAATCTACCTCTACGAAAGTGGGACAGTGAAAACATCAGGTAATATCGAAAGCCATCCGACACTAAAGACTAAAAGTGGTTTGTTTTTTATTAACAGATACCGTGAAAGAACTATGTTAATTAATTAGGGAGTTTAATATTTCTAGAAAGTGATTCTAAAACTATTTACGAAAGCACGTCATTTATAGTTTTAGGATCCAATTACCTAAACGAAAACCTGGAACCCTTTTAAGTTAAACTTTCCAATCAAAATAACCTTTCTATTAAGCTAAGAGTTTAATTTCTAAAATTTGAGTTTACTACTTTAACACAGTAAGCGCCGACCATATGTGACAAATGGAAGGTATAAATTAGAGAGTGAAACACCCTAAGCATTTATAATACTCTATGGGGACCTCTTGAAATATACGTGTTTTTGGCTAAAAATTGTTTGATAAAGGTTAGGAAAATGTGGAAAGAAAAGACAAAATGGGACCTAAAGGTTTCCATTACTAGGGCGAAAAGGTTGAAAATTAAAAAAAAAATAGCTCACCAGGATCTCGCAATAATGTGCCTACGTATTCTTAATATGAAATCAGAGCAATCATAGTTCAGAGACACGAGTAATAAAAGGAAAAGTTGCTTACCAAGGATTGGGGCCCTTGTACCTACGTATTCTTAATGGGAATGAGAAATCAGAGTGTCTGTAGTTCGTGGAACCACAGGTTGTTTGGGTTACTAGGGTTTAAGAACCAAACATAACAAGAAAGATAGGCCAAGAAGAAACATAACAATACAAGAAGCAAACACTTGACAATAAGTCAACATATACATTCCCTTTCATTGGAATAGATCACAAGTGTCAACAACAAATGAAATCAACAATACATGGCAAAATATTATGTAGTCAAGCAAATACACATGGCAAAACATCATGTGAATCAATAAGCAACATGGCAAAACATCATGTGAATCAATAAGCAATTGGTAAAACATCATGTAACTAATGGAATCAACATATACATGGCAAAACATCATGTATCATCAAGCACAAGCATGCCACATATTGTCATCATTATCAACTAAAACATGCTCATAACAAAGACAAGATAACATCAACATGAGAACGTCAAAAGGAAAATGAGACATTTCATCATTAATATCAAGTATTAAGCATTTGAAACAATCACAGACTCGTCATAGATTAGGTCAACAAAAAGATTATCAAAGTGTACAAACATTGGAAATAAATATAAACACAACATGAACATCATAATCAACAATAAAATCGAAAAAAAATGTACCAATTAAATAATTAAAGTGTTTAAATAAAGATAAAAGTATATCAAAAATAAATAAATGGAACACCACAATAAATAAATAAGAAAAATCATAAATATGAAAATAAATAATTCACAGGGATGAATAAAAATGTTTTTTATTTTTTATTTTTAAGGTTTAAATTATAAATAAGAAAATAAAGAATTAAATAATATAATAATTAATTTTTGGATTTATTATGTGAAAAATAAAAGAAGAAAATAAAATAAATGATTAAAGATATTTTGAGTTTTACAAATATTAAAATAAAAATGGAGTTAGGAGGAAAAAGAAATTAAAATAAAATAGAAAAGAAATAAATAAAAGTAAAAAGAAAATAGAAAGGGAAGGAAAGGAAAGGAAAGGAGAAAATGATAAAAAGGTGAAAACAGAACCAAAAGAAAGGTCTGAGGGTGTCAAACTCATGACCCTTCCTTCAACGACCAAACACTCTACCAACTGAGCCACACACACCTTCTGGTAAGAATATGCATCCAATACAATAAATGAAGGAGCGAAAAACACAAGGAAGGGGGGTTGAATTGGGTTTTCTAAAACAATGAAGTAAATGACACTTTGATTTATCCTGGTTCGTTTGAACTCAAACTACATCCAGTCCACCCGCCAAGGTGATTTGCCTTTCTCAATGAGGTCTTAATCCACTAATCAAAAATTGAATACAAACACTAAGACCTATAGTCAAAGTCTTCTTGAGTCCACTGACTACACTAGTCACTCAAGGAATGTACACAAAGTTTTACAAGGGTTGTAACAAAAAATGCTTCAAAAAGCTGTTATCACATAGTGATAGTTTATACAAAGATAAGAATAGAAGAATAAGAAATTGATCAATGATATTTCACATAAGTAGTAGTGCTTCAATTTCTTCAAATGATCTCTTTATATAGACGCTTGATGAAGAGATCCGTTGGGAACATCTGGTGCCATTTTTGGATGATTGTTAATTGTCATAAAGTCCTTCCAAAAAAATAAAGATCTTGTTCCCGACCGTTATTCTTGATTTCCTCATGATTGTCCTTGATTTGGAGAATCAGAACATACTTAATTCACATCAGAGTATATTTGAATTTCGCAGCTTTACTTCGTACTTGATTAGAACTTCTTATAAGCTTACTAACAAATCTTCTTTGAGTGATGCACTTAGCTTATTTTGCGTTAGAAGATGCTGAGCACTTTGGAGTTTATCTTATCATAAGAACTTCTATCTTGTACATAGAAGATAATTTTTAGTAATATATTTTGTTCTTATAAAAATTATTATCATCAAAACTATAATAGAGAGTAGAATCAAAATCTTGTTCTAACAATCTCCCCCTTTTTGATGATGACAAAACATTATATTTTGATTGAAATTAAAAGAACAAAAGATATAGAAACTCCCTTTATAATGAGAAGATGTTTCTTCAGAAATTTCCATGAGAAGTTCTTGCAGCTTACGCTCCCCCCTGAGCTAATTACTTATCTTGTTCTTTGAAGAATAACTAAGACATTTTTATTAGAGTTTTAGGATGTTTGAGTCTTAGCCTTGGTAAGCTGTTATAGGATCAAAATAGTTTACTTTCTCCCCCTTTTTGTCATAATTCAAACAGATAGATAATCAGAAAAGACAGATAATCAGATAATCAGATGATCAGTTTATCAGGACCAAAAACATAAGATCTTCATTAATAAGATAAGCATAGAGAACAACAAAACAAAAAAAACAAGAAATCAAAAGAAATTAAACAAAAAACAAGATCAAGGATGGAGGTTAATCTTGGTGACCAATGCTTCCAAAATAGACTTGATATGAGAAGTTGATTCAACTTGTTGTCCAATCATTGTCTTGAGTTCAACATTTGTCTCATCCTTCTTATCCAACCTCTTCTTAACAGACTCATTTTTTTTCTTTAGTTCATCCAGAGTCTTCAGAAACAAAGATGTTGGGGGGAAATCTTCAGCAGTTGTAGCAACATGAGTAGAGGTTTCGACATAAGGTTCTTCAGCAGCAGATTCTTCAGCAACTTCTTTTCCTTTATCTTAAGCAGAAGGAACGATAACCAGCTGAAATTCAGAAGATGACTCCTTTATTCTGGCTCTTTCCAAGGTTTATCATCCAGAAGATGGGTTTTCTTATTCTCCAAGATTGTAACAATTTCTTTCAGGCTGTCACGAAAGTTCTGCTGAGCAATATCATAACAGATATCTTTCAGCGTCTTGGTTTCAGAATTAAACCCTTTTCTGAATGTTGTCCATAGAAAGTCAGAAGCAGCAGGATCAAGATTTTCTGCACAAGCAGTCTCCAGATCTTCCAGCCTGCATTTCATTTTTGCTTTGAAAGCCAACAATAATGTACCAACATCTGATTTGGTTGGTTTTGGTTTTGGTTTTGGTTTGGGTATAACAGTTTTGTTCAAGACAGATGAGAGTTCATTAAGACTTTCTACATCAATGTATGTTCTGAGAGGATCTTCAGGTTCATTGGTTGGAGAGGGACTATCTGGAATGTTATTGTAAGTGGGAGTCTTAGGAGGTGTTGATGCATAAGAAGATAAAGATTCTTTATGTATGGGGGATAGGTCAAAAACAATTCTTGGATATTCAGAGTTAATGGGGTAGTTGATTCCAGGAATTTTTTCAGTATAAGGTGGTGAAGGTGGATTAGAAGATTGAGCTTGAGAGGCAGCAACATATGTGGGAAAACGATCAATGTCAGACAGAACTTGTTGAAGTTATGAGTGAGTTTCAACAAAGGTTGAAGTGTTTAGGTCAAAAGGTGGTGTAGGGTCAATTGGAATGTCAAAGTCGTCTAGAGTTTGTGGTGAGTGGTGTTCAGATTGTATGATAGTTTATGGTTGAGTGACTTGTGGTTGTGGAATGTTTTCAGAAGTTTGAGGGATTTCTTGTTGAGAAATATTTTCAGAAGGCTGGTTAATGTTTGGAGTGATAGAAGATGGGACTTCAGAGGGTATCGTATCAGAAGGGTTTTCAGATGTAGAAATTGTTATAGTTTCTATAACAGAAATAAAATCAGACGAGGAAAAAGAAGTACCTTTCTTTTTGGGTTGCTTAGGAGCCTTATGAGAGGTTCCTTCAAAAGCTTTTCTCTTCTTGTTCTTCTTTGTTTCAACTTCTGGAGCCATTCTTTTGAGTTCTTCAGGATTGAAGCCAGGGTCAGTTCCATTAAGCTTGCAAGATTCCAAGTATCTCACAACAACTTCTGGTGGCGTATCAACAGAGAATAGAGGGAAATCCTCCAGAGGAATCTTCCTTATTGTAATAACTTCTCTAGAGTACATAACTGGATCCTTCTTGATAGACTCTATGAACTTCATCTTCTTCAGATTCTTTGAATTCAGGGGCTTTCCAACATCTGTTTCCAGAATATCAATCTGATGAGCTTCAGCCAGATGATCTACTAGCTTATTTTCAGTCAGAATGTTTGAAATAAGCCTACCTAGTGGAATCCAATCTCTCTTAGTCTTTTCTCCTTCTCTAGTTTCCTTCACACTATTCTTCAGATGGTTGAACAAAGAGTGTGCAAGATTTACCTTCTTTTTGGTGGAGATGAAGTATAGCAGAAATTGCTGATCCACATTAATATAATCTGGAGAGTTGGTGGCTTTCCCGTGGCTGATGCAACCTAGAATGATCTTGGCACAAATTCTCAGATGTCCTTCAGATCTTTGATTTTTTTAGAGGGTTGTACAGCTGTGAAAATTTCTTGAGAGATGATGGAAGTATCAGAAAGTTTATCCATTTCACTACACTTGATCCCAATTCCATCAGATTGTATCAGTTTGGAAATATGATCTTTCATGATGACAATCTTCTTACCCAGAACATAAGAAGTTACTTGAGAATGGGCAGCAGTAGCAAAAATCCAAAATTCCTTTACCAACTTAGGAAAATTTGGACCCATCAGACGGTCAAAGTACTTTTCCCAACCTTGAGTTGCGACTTCTAGCGTTAAATCAAACCCATTATCCTTCAAACTATCAAAATCAACAAATAACTCATAAAGGACTTCAAGTTTCTCTACAGGAGTGAAAAGTGTTCTGACTGGTGAGATGTGGTGTTCTTCTTAGGTTTGAGTAACTGGAGCTTGTTGAGAAGGAGCTTGTTGAACATTTTGAGAGGAGGAAGCCATTGATTACCAAGATTAGGGTTTTGGATCAAGAATGCAGTGAATGTAGTGAAAATAGAAACAAGAGAGTGAAAGTGAAACTATGAAAGGTGTTTGTGTGGTGAAAACAATCATTTATATAGAAGTTTGAAACAGTAAAAAAAAAACACAATTAGTGGAAAACATTAATGCACAAAATATCATGATTAACTGCATTAAATGAATTCTGACAAAAGAGAGTGGCGTAAAGAATTTTGAACAGTTACCAACGTAGCACGTGCCTCAATGTTGTCTTTTCAGCCTTTTCAGTTTCCCAGAAGTTGAACACGTATTCTTCTTCTGAGGACAACTGTCTAAAAGCTGGAATGCATATTCTGTCCTTCCTCAGAGTTTGAACACGCATTCTAGTTCTGATGACACCTCAGAGCTTTATTGACAAATGTTGATATAATGATCTGCATGTTATTTTCTTAACACAAAGGTCTAAGAAGTAGACAGTCAGATTGAAAAGAAAAACTTCTGAAACAATTTTCCTTTTAACACAAGAAGTTCTGTTGATCAGAAGATAATGAGTAACAGAAATTCTGAGAGTTAAATATATGAATTTAAACATTTTCATTCTTGACATAACTCCATACTGAGATTAGTCAGAATGAAATTAAATCTATCTTCAGCAAGGGGTTTTGTAAAGATGTCAGCCCATTGATGGTCTGTATCTATAAATTTTAAAAATAATATCCCCTTCTGAGTATAATCTTTAATGAAGTGATTTTTAACTTCTATATGTTTAGCTCTAGAATGTAAAATATGATTTTTAGAAAGACAAATAGTAGAAGTATTATCACATAGGATATGAATGTTACTCTCGTAAATGTTGAAGTCCTCAAGTTGATTTTTCATCCAAAGCATCTGAGTACTGCAACCAATTGCTTCTATGTATTCAGCTTCAGCAGTTGAGAGTGTGATGGTTGACTGTCTTTTGTTGGACCAAGATATTAGGTTGTCTCCTAGAAATTGACAACTTCCAGAAGTACTTTTTCTTTATGTTCTGTCTCCAGTAAAATCAGCATCACAGTACCCTATGAGCTTATATTCTCTGGACTTTCTGTAGCATAAGTCAAGGTTAGTAGTACCTTTCAGACACCTAAAGATTCTCTTAACAGTTGTTAAGTGAATCTCTCTAGGATCTGATTGGAATCTAGCATATAAACAAACACTATACATAATATCTGGTCTTGAGGCAGTTAAGTAAAGAAGAGAGCCAATCATACCTCTGTAGATCTTCTGATCTACTTTCTTACTTACCTCTTTCTTTTCCAGAATACATGTGGGATGCATTGGAGTTTTGGAAATCTTACTTTTTGACATGTCAAATTTCTTCAGAAGTTCTTTGACATATTTACTTTGATGAATATATGTTCCTTCTGATGTTTGGTCTATTTGAATTCCTAGAAAGAACTCCAATTCTCCCATCAGGCTCATCTCAAATTCTGCCTGCATAGACTTAGCAAATTCCTTTTCCCAAGGCACGTTTAGTAGAACCAAAAATAATATCATCTAAATAAATTTAAGAAATTAGAATATCCTTTTTAAAGGTTTTATAGAATAAGGTTGTGTCCACTTCCCCTCTGGTAAAATTATTTTCCAGAAGAAAATTGCTTAGTCTTTCATACCAAGCTCTGGGAGCTTGTTTCAGACCATATAAATATTTTTTTCAATTTGTAAACATGTTCTAGAAATGTATAGTTTTCCAAACCAAGCGGTTGGTGCACATAAACTTCTTCATCAATATAACCATTTAAAAAGGCACTTTTGACATCCATCTGATAAAGAGTGATGTCATGATTTACAGCAAAAGAAATTAAAAGTCTGATAGATTCTAACCTTGTGACTGGTGCAAAGATTTTTGCATAGTTTATTCCTTCTTGTTGACTATAACCTTGTGCAACTAGTCGTGCTTTGTTTTTGACAATTTCACCTTGTTCATTGAGCTTGTTTCTGAATACCCATTTGGTTCCAATGATGTTGAATCCCTTTGGTCTAGGAACTAAATCCCATACGTCTTTTTTGGTGAATTGATTTAGTTCTTCCTACATAGCAAGTATCTAATCATTTTCTGAAAGAGCTTCGTCAACAGTAGTTGGTTTGATCAGTGACACAAGTCCCATTAAGGACTCTTCAGAGTTTCTGAATGAGGATCTTCTTCTGATTAAATAATCTTTCTTTCCTAAGATTTTATCTTCTGGGTGATTCAACGTGCTTCTAGATTGTCTCTTCTGACCGGGTTCTTCTGAGTTTGTTGGTGTAGTTGTCGTGTTTGTTTTGTGGAAGGCAGTTCTTCAGATGTTATTTCTTCAGTGATTTGAACTTTTATATCTGCAAGAGATGCATTCTGCTTTGGTTTTTCAGGACCAAGCTTATCATCAAATCGTACATAGATGGATTCTATCACATTTTGTGTTTCTATATTGTATACTTTGTATCCTTTCGAAATTTTAGAGTATCCTAACATATAACATTTTTGTTCCTTAGAATCAAACTTGTTTAGAGGATCGTTAGTGTTCAGAATAAAACAAGTACATCCAAAAGGATGAAAATTAGAAATGTTGGGCTTTATGTTCTTCCACAATTCATAAGGAGTCTTCTCCAAAATAGGTATTATAGAGGTTATATTCTGAATGTAGCATGTTGTATTTATTGCTTCTGCCCAAAAGTGTTTAGCCATGTTAGTCTCATTGATCAAGGTTCTGGCCATCTCTTGCAGTGTTCTGTTCTTACCTTCTACAACTCCATTCTGTTGTGGAGTTCTAGGGCAAGAGAAATTGTGAGAGATGCCATTTTCATTAAAAATAATTCCAATTTTTTGTTTTCAAACTCTCCACCATGGTCCCTTCTGACTTTGACAATTCTAAACCATTTTTCGTTTTGAACTTGTTTACAGAAGTTAGAGAATACGACAATTGACTCATCCTTATGTCTAAGAAACTTTACCCATGTCCATCTGCTATAGTCATCTACGATCACTAATCCATACTTCTTACCACTGATTGAGGCAGTTTTCACTAGTCCAAATAGATCAATGTGCAGAAGTTCTAATGGTCTAGAGGAAGAAACAACATTTTTGGATTTAAAAGCAGGTTTAGAAAATTTGCCTTTCTGACATGCTTCACACAGAGCTTCTGAGTTGAAATTCAAATTTGGAAGTCCTCTGACCATATTGAGTTTGTTAATCTGAGACAATCTTATCATATTAACATGTCCCAATCTTCTGTGCCAGACCTATTGCTCGTTATCCACAGACATCAGGAATTTTACATTCTGACTTTTCAGTTCAGAGAGTTTTATTGTATAGATGTTGTTCTTTCTCTTTCCACTAAACAAAATATTTCCATTTTTCTAACTAACAGCTTTATAAAACTTTTGATTGAAGATAATACCATAACCGTTATCACTTAATTGACTTATGGATAACAAGTTATGCATTAATCCTTCTACTAACAGAACATTAGAGATAGAGGGAAGTGTATCGTTACCAATAGTTCCAGAGCCAATGATTTTTCCTTTTTAATTGCCTATGAAGCCTACTTAGCCTCCAGCTTTTAGCTCAAGACTTTGGAACATATGTTTTCTTCCCGTCATGTGTCGCGAGCATCCAGAGTCCAAGTACCAAGATTGGTGTTTCAATCTGGTTGTTAAAGACATCTACAACATACACAATTTTATCTTTGGGTACCCATATTTTTCTGGGTCCCTTTTTGTTAGACTTTACAAACTTCTTATTGAGTTTGAGTTTCTCATTAGAACTTGTAGAACATGATGACTCACTAGTATATTTCAAATCATGATTATGACCATAGGTGAAGTGAGAACTTAGAGGAGTGTTGACTTTTATAATCATATCATCAACCTGTTTAAACTTTAGTGGTTCTTATCCTTTGGCTTTCGCATAACCTATACCTCTTCTACTGTTTCTGATAACTCCATAGATCATTAAGGAAATTTTGCTTCTATCTATGTTCTTAGCTAGAAAGTTTTGAAAACTGTAATCATATTGTTTTATGATACTATCAGAACTCAGTAGAACTTCTTATTCAGATTCCTTCTGAGCTTTATGTTTTTCAAAGGAAATTTTGCATTCTAAAATATTTTCTTTTAGCTCAAAGTTTTCTGACCTCATTTTTCTGATTTCATCTGATTCAGATATTAGACTTTGTTTCAGGTCTTTGTATTTGACTTGGAGTTTCTGACACTTTTCAAGAATTTCTGAGAGGCTATCTTCTAATTGAGATCTAGAAATTTTAGAGAATACCTCTTCTGTATCAGAATCCGATTCTGATTCAGATAAGTTGACATCTTCTGGTATCTTTGCCATTAATGCAATGTTGGCATGTTCATCTTCTGACTTTGATTCAGCTTCAGACGATTCTGAGTCGTCCCATGTGGCCATGAGACTTTTCTTCTTCTCTCTGTTGAACTTCTTTCTAGGCTTCTCTTTCTGAAGTTTGGGACAGTCACTCTTGTAGTGTCCAGGTTCCTTGCATTCATAGCAAACTATGTCGTTGCTTCTGGACTTCTTCTATCCAGAGGATGATTCAGAGTGATTGCTTGATCTTCTGGGATTCCTGAACTTCTTCTGACGATGCTTCCAGAGTTGTTGAACTCTTCTGGAAAAAAGTGATAGTTCGTATATTTCTGATGAGCCTCAAGAACTTTCTTCTTCTGCCTGCAAAGCTTTAGATTCAGATTTGTTAGATTTAACAGCTACAAACTTACCTTTCTTTTGGGGTCATCTTCTTCTAGTTCTATCTCATGACTCCTCAGTGAGCTGGTTAGTTCTTCAAGAGATATCTCATTCAGATTCTTTGATAGCTTCAGAGCAGTGACCATGGGTCTCTAAGCCTTTGGCAAGCTTCTGATGATTTTCTTCACATGATTTGCTATTGAGTAGACTTTTTCCAGAACTTTCAGTCCAACAACCAAAATTTGAAACCTTGAGAACATCTTCTCAATTGTTTCATCTTCTTCCATCTTGAAAGCTTCATACATCTGGATAAGAGCCAGAGCTTTTGTTTCCTTGACTTCAATGTTGCCTTCATGTGTCATCCTCAGAGAGTTGAACATGTGTTTGGGTGATTCTTTGTTTGTGATCTTTTCATACTTTGTATGTGAGATGGCACTCAGAAGTATGGTTTTCGCCTTGTGATGGTTTCTGAATTCTTTCTTCTGTTGAGCTGTCATATTTCTTCTTTTGATCTTCTAACCATCTGCTCCAACATGATGAGTATAACCATTTGTCACCATATCCCAGAGATCTCCATCCAGAGCCAGAAAGAAACTCTCTAGAACATCCTTCCAGTACTCAAAGTTGTCATTGTTGAACACATGAGGTTTTCCATTGATCTTGTCATTTTGATAATCATTGTTGTTGTTGACTGGTTCTGCCATTGTGTTTTTCTTCTAGATCTTTTTCTAACACGGTTAAGTGTATTACTCAGAACCTAAAGCTCTGATGCTAATTGAAGGAGCGAAAAACACAAGGAAGGGGGGTTGGAATTGGGTTTTCTAAAACAATGAAAGTAAACGACACTTTGATTTATCCTGGTTCGTTTAAACTCAAACTACACCCAGTCCACCCGCCAAGGTGATTTTCCTCTCTCAACGAGTTCTTAATCAACTATTCAAAAATTGAATACAAACACTAAGATCTATAGTTAAAGTCTTCTTGAGTCTACTGACTACACTAGTCACTCAAGGAATGTACACAAAGTTTTACAAGGGTTGTAACAAAAAATGCTTCAAAAAGTTGTTATCACACAGTGATAGTTTTTACAAAGATAAGAATAGAAGAATAAGAAATTGATCAATGATATTTCACGCAAGTAGTATTGCTTCAATTTCTTCAAATGATCTCTTTATATAAATGCTTGATGAAGAGATCCGTTGGGAACATCTGGTGCCATTTTTGGATGATTGTTAATTGTCATAAAGTCCTTCCAAAAAAATAAAGAACTTGTTCTCGGGCGTTATTCTTGATTTCCTCATAATTGTCCTTGATTTGGAGAATCAGAACATACTTAATTCAAATCAGAGTATATTTGAATTTCGCAGCTTTACTTCGTACTTGATTAGAACTTCGTATAAGCTTACTATCAGATCTTCTTTCAGTGATGCGCTTAGCTTATTTTGCGTTAGAAGATGCTGAGCACTTTGGAGTTTATCTTATCATAAGAACTTTTATCCTGTACATAGAAGATAATTTTTAGTACTATATTTTGTTCTTATAAAAATTGTTATCATCAAAACTATAATAGAGATTAGAATCAAAATCTTGTTCTAACAATAAATATAAAAACTGAAGTTTAAATTGAAGAAAAAAACGCGCACAGGTTCAGGTCATCTTCAACCTCTAACCTGTTTCCTCCATGAAAATGGAACTTTCTCAAATTTCCACCAAATCATAAAAAATGGGTATAGCAAATTGATCATTATTTCACGAGAATCCTAAACATGTATTTAGTTTCCATTTATTTTAACCACAGCTCAAGAATTTCATCAATAACCAGAAAATGCATAAAACCTAAATTTGAAATTAAATGGCAAACCAGAACAATCAATGGTAAGTATGTTAGGGCTTTTATTCCTCACTTAATGGCAAGCATAATGGTATCAAAAAATTATTGCAATGATGCTCATAACATAGAGTTCCAGAGACTGATTTTTTACCTAATGGAGAGAGTTTGTTGCTCCTTTTAATCCACTTGCAGTGATGATGTGATGACACCTACAACTTCCTTGAGTCCCTGGGAGTCTAACGATATGCTTACTTTTCTCTGAAAGTGGATCTAATCTCCTCGACCAAATCGAGTTGCAAAATGAAAAATGTGATTTTTAGTTATGGAGTTTAGTGTGTTTCAGTTGAATTTTGATGCATTCAGAAACTTATATGTAGTGCATGGAATGTGTTTGTGTTAAAAAATTGCAAAAAGGTTGAAGGAATAATGAGATTCAAAGAAATGGCTTCTTGGACAACAATGGAGTTTCCAAGTTTTGCTCTTGCTATTCTGGTGATAATGCTTGCTTTTTTGTTGATTCTGGTTTTTGTTGATGAGAAATGATCTGATATAAAGCTCTTTATATAAAGGTTTTGACTTTGGCTTGGAGGGAAGTTTGGAAAAGTGTGAACATTGTTCAATGAACAATTGCACCAAATCCAAAAAGATGGTGAAAGGTACAAGTAGCCTTTGTTTACTAGTGTGGTTGCAAGCTGACTTTCTCTTGGTAGTACAAGCTATTTTTTATGTGTAGATCAACATCTTGACTTCATGGACAAGTTTTATTGATTAAAGCAACTTTCATGCAATGCCCAAAACATAATTCATAGTTGTACATTGGATTAAGATTTTAACCTTTGTAAGGAGATCAATCTTGCAGAAATTTGGTACCAAAGTGAAGCTATTATGTGATACTACAAGTTTTATGTTGATCACAATATGAGAAAGTGATTGGAAAATGCCCAAGAGGTGCCTCAGAATCGTGTCATACAATCTGATCCATACTTAGCAAAATTTGGTTCAATCTCAATGTTCATCTTTAACATGAACCCTTGAGTTTAGCTCTTGATTTCTCTCAAATGATGAAGACTTTTAGACTGAAATTTTCATCACGATGAAGTAGGAAATATGTTCTTTAAAATTACCCCTCAAGCATCAAGAATGGTTGCTTGGATTGTTCACACAGAATCCACAAAGTCATGCACTTGACAAGGTTAAAAACTTAGAAAAATTTCTAAGTGTTTGGAAATTCACACAACTTGGAACCCTAACTTTCATCATTGATTTCTTCCACTTTGTTGCAACCCAAAATTTGCCCTCTTATTTCTAACCCTATCTGGCTTATGATTTACATTCATATGCATCTCTATTAGGTCATAACTTTGCATCCATACATTTGCATTGTGCTCCTAAGATATGGGATCAAAATCTTTCTTGTGATTTGGGTTTTCCATATTCATAGGTGATTCATTTGGTTATTGCACTCAAGTTTGAAGCCAAGATTGAATTCATATCATCATGAATATATCATTTGTCAAGGTCATCAAGTATCAAGGTTGTCCTTATTAAGATTTATCAAGATTACTTCTCGTTCATATAAATAGGCTAGGGATCCATCATCATTAAGTCCATTGGTTCAAGATTGATTGCAAGTTTGTACTAAACTTATTCAAGATTAGGGTTTTGGTTAAAGTCAACTTAAGGTTGTCTTTTTTACCAGAGCTTGATTATATGGTGTGAGGCATAATTCAGGGGTTCTTTTCACACCTTATTTGCCTTTTCAAAGTAATTCAAGTGGATTGAAAATGGTATTTGAAGTGGGTTAATTCATCTTATAAAAGTCAATAAATTGCTCAAAGTCAAAGTTTGACTTTTGAGGTCTTTGGTCAACCATGAACTTTCCAAGTCAAGATTCATTAAATATGGAGTTTTGTTCAAGTTTAATCAAAAGGAATCATGAAAATCAAGAAAAGTACAAGTTTGAAGTTTATAATATTTTATAAGTGTCAAGAATCATGCTCATTTAGTCAACTTTCCAAGGTTTTTGTGCTTGACTCATGCATTCATATTCAGTAAACAAGGACTTCCATTAAAGATCTCATTTGATACTACATGTTGGTAAAATATTTGAACTCAAAATCTTCCTTCAATTGGGAGATATTTTATGCCAAAATAGGGTTTCACCCTTGTACAAAATTCCAATAACTTAAAAAATTTTCTAAGTGTTGAAGCATGTTCATGTTCATAACTTTCAAGGCATCTTGTGATTTATCCAAGCACACAATGGAGATACATGGGGTATGCAATTGAAGAGGGTATTTGGTACTACACCATGGTGCAAGATTTGGCCAAATAATCATTCCCAAAGTGGGAGATATTTGAAGCTAAAGTATAGATTCCAACATTGTGTAAAATGGCCAATAACTTACAATTTTTTTATTTCTAAGTGTCAGTCAGTGATGATAGCCAAACTTCATGCCTTCGTGTTTTAATATGCAAGCATTATCTCAAGAAGGTTACAGCATGAAAGTTTTACATTGTAACAAGATCTTTCCAAGGATACTAAGATTGCCTCAATTGGTTCATCCTTCCTCAAGCTATGGTCTTCTAAAGTAGCCATGTTGACATGTTTTGGATCAAGGATGTTATTGCTACCAAGTTGTACATGATGATGGACTCACCAAGGGTCAAAGTTATAGGTCCATTTTAAGGTTACAAGTGATCAATACCTCAAGTCCAATAGGCCACAAGGGTCCATAATGTCCAAGTGCCAAAACAACCTCAAGTGTGACACAAGTTCATGTTAGTTTCAACTTACCATGTTCAAGCCAACTTTTCTTACAACTCAAGCAACCATTCAAAACAAATCCAATTGGTATTGATTCATATCACATCACACTTTGCAAATCATCCAAGATTGGATCCAAGGGTGGATAATCAAGCACGTGAGCGAGCTACAAAGTGCATGAAAACTGTTGATTTTGCATGAAAAACCCCATCACCAGTTGATAAGAGTGAAAACTAATGGTATATTCTTGTTCCTCTCGAAATTTAGCTTTAGAATCTTATTTTACGTTGCATTTTCATGGCATGTTATGGAGTTAGGATTTGTTGCATAAATGAAGATGATGAACTCGTGCAGCCATGGCTAAGGCTTGTGCTCTTCTTCTTTTTTTTTTAAATTTTCTTTAATTCAGTGCCACATGTCATGAAGTCAGCAAGTATTTTAATATGACTTGGCTGTTGGACTATATGTGATAGAAAGGCTTGGCTCCACCGTAGTCTTGTAGATCCAGGCCATGCATTATGAGTATCGGTCAAAGTCTTTAGATCTAACAGATCTCATGTTTAACACATGTGAGCCTTAATTAAGATCCAACTAATTTGACCAATAAAGATAGTCTCCTTGTTTTCTTATCTTTTCTTGGCTGGCATTGGGCCTCAGCGCCCTTGGGCCAGATTCTTTTGCTTTCTGCACCATTATTTTCCTATTGCGCCTCATTATTATTTTTGTTCATATCTTCCTCATTTTAAATGCTTTTTTAGATTTTTTTTTTTTAATTTTCAAATTGCATCAAATTAACCAACTTTCATCTCAGATAATTTATTTTTTGCTTAGGATTTATTTTAATCAAGTTGATGTTCTTTGGTTGTTTTTGCACATTATTTTCATTTTTGAGCATCTAACATGTGATACCACATCACAAACCGATTCAATTAACTTCTTTAAAACACTTCAAAAAATTCAAATTATTTTCTGTAACGCTTTGAAATTCATAATTTAATTATTGGTTAATAGTTTATGAATATATTGTAATTGTGTTGTTTTGTTGTGTGTTGTTTAATTGTTGGAACATAAGTATTTTAATTTATAATGATATTTGAATAATGTAAAGTATATTAGTTAAATATTGTTATTAAGGCGATTGAGAAGATTTTCCGAGTGATGGTGTGCACTGATGCTCAAAAGGTGCAATTTAGTACTCACATGTTGTTGGAAGAAGTTGAGGACTGATGGGATAATACCCGTCAACGACTGGAAGATGTTGGTACTGTAGTGCTTGGGTTGTGTTCAAAGCTGGATTTTTCTAGGAAAACCTAATGCGACTCCAGCTGATAAGGGAAAATAGAAGGTTTTAGATGGGAAGAAGCCAAGTGAGGGAGTGGGTTTCGTCCCTCTCAAGTGCTACAATTATGGAGAATCAGGTCACAAGTCTGATGTGTGCAACAACTAAGTGATGAGATGCTACAGATACGGCAAGAGAGTTCAACGGGTTAGTGATTTCCCAAATGAAGGTCCGACTTGTTTCAATTATGGTGAAAAGGATCATATTATTACTCAATGCCAGAAACCAAAGAAGACTGTTATTACTGCCCATACCAATGGAAGAGTGTTTTCCTTGAGTGGTTCAGAAGTTCCTAAGAAGTATAATTTGATTCGAGATACATGCATTATTAATGATGTTGCATTGATTGCTATTAGTGACACTGGTGTTACTCATTCGTTTATTTCTCTTGAGTGTGCGACCAGGCTGGGATTGAAATTATCTGATATGAATGGTGGTATGGTGATAGAAACGCATGCAAATGGTTATGTCACTACTACTCATGTGTGTTTAAGTTGTTCTTTGTCTATTTTTGGGAAGAGTTTCTTGATGGATTTGGTGTGCTTACCCTTGCACCAGATCGATGTTATTTTGGGGATGAACTTGTTAGAGTTCAATTTTGTACACATCAATTGTTATGCTAAGATGGTAGAATTTCCGGAGGTTGGTGACCATGGTGAGTTGATGTTATTGTCGGCTAAACAGGGGGATGAACTTCAAAGAGATGAAACTCAGATGTTTGCAATGTTTGCATTGTTGCAAGTTGATCAGGAGGATGTGGGTGTCAAGTTACCAGTGGTCAGTGAATTCCCATATGTGTTTCCGGATGACATAAGTGATTTACCTCCAGAACGTGAAGTAGATTTGCAGTGGATTTGGTGTCGGGTAGTAGTCATGTGTCAATGATCCTTATCGGATGTCAGCATCCGAATTGCGTGAGTTGAAGAAGCAACTAGAGAAATTACTTGAGAAGAAGCTTGTCCGACCAAGTGTTTCTCCGTGGGGTGCTCCGATGTTGTTGGTAAAGAAGAAAGGTGACAGTATACGGTTGTGTGTGTTGATTATCGACATTTGAATAAGGTGACTATCAAGAATAAATATCCACTTCCGAGAATCAATAATTTGATGGATCAGTTGGTAGGGGTTTGTATGTTTAACAAGATTGATTTGAGGTCTGGTTACCATCAGATTCAAGTTAAGCCTGATGATATTCCGAAGACGACTTTCAGGACGAGGTATGGTCACTACGAATACACTGTGATGTCGTTTGGTGTATCCAATGCACCTGGTGTGTTCATGGAGTACAAGAATCGAATTTTTCATGCGCATATAGATAAGTTTGTTGTGGTTTTCATTGATGATATCCTGATATATTCTAAGTCAGAAGAAGAACAAGCAGAACATCTGAGGATTGTGTTGCAAATGTTGAGAGAGAATAAATTATATGCGAAATTGTCGAAGTGTGAATTCTGGTTGAAGGAAGTAAGTTTCCTTGGTTACGTAATTTCAAATGGTGGAATTGATGTGGATCCTTCGAAGATTGAGGTTGTGTTAAATTTGTAGGCTCTCAAGTCTGCGACAAAAATGCGAAGTTTTCTAGGTTCGGCAAGTTATTACCGAAAGTTTATTGAATGCTTTTCAAAATTGGTGTTACCTTTGACTCAATTAACTCGAAAGAGTCAGGCTTATGTGTGGGATGTTACATGTGAAAATATTTTTGTGGAATTAAAGAAGAAGTTTTCGACTGCTCCAGTGTTGATTTTTCCTAATCCAAGTGAGTCTTTTGTGGTGTATTGTGACGCGTCAAAGATGGGACTTGGAGGAGTGTTGATGCATAATAGTCAAGTAGTTGCCTATGCTTCTAGACAACTAAGAGTTTATGAAATTAATTATCCTACACGTGACTTAGAGTTGGCAGCGGTGGTATTTATGTCGAAGATTTGGAGACATTGTCTTTTTGGTTCAGAATTTGAGGTGTTCAGTGATCATAAGAGTTTGAAATATATATTTGATCAGAGGGAAATGAATATGAGGCAGAGAAGGTGGTTGGAATTGTTGAAATACTTTAATTTTGAATTATGTTACCACCCTGGTAAGGCGAATGTGGTTGTGGATGCTCTGAGTAGGAAGACATTACATATGTTGATGCTTATTATGCAAGAACTCAAGATGATTGAATAGTTCAGAGACATGAGTTTGTTATGTGAGACTACTTCTGATAGTGTGAAGTTGGGAATGTTGAAATTGACTAGTGATATTATGGAGAGGATCCGAGTAGGACAACAATCTGATTTGAAGTTGGTTGATCAATTAACTTTTATTAACCAAGGTAACAGAGGTGAGTTCCGAATTGACGAGAATGGTGTAATGAGATTCCGAGATAGAATGTGTATTATGGATGTTCCGGAGATTAAGTAGAGTATTTTAGAGGAAGGCCATTGTAGTAGGCTGAGTATTCATCCTGGTACTATGAAGATGTATCAAGATTTGCAGAAATTGTTTTGGTGGTCGGGTATGAAAAGAGATATTGCTGAATTTGTATATTCGTGTTTGGATTGTCAAAAGTCGAAGGTAGAACATCAGAAACCGTATGGGATGATGCAACTGTTGAATATTCTAGAATGGAAATGGGATACTATTTCCATGGATTTTGTGTCGGGTTTACCGAAGACTGCGAAAGGAAATGATTTGATTTGGGTGATTGTAGATAGATTGACTAAGTCGGCTCATTTCTTGTAGACGAAGATTAATCCTTCAATGCAAAAATTAGTTGAGATGTATATTTAGGAAATTGTGAAGTTGCATGGAATATCGTCGAGTATTATATCAGATAGAGATCAACGGTTTACGTCGAGGTTTTGGAAGAGTTTACAAGACGCTTTGGGTACTAAGTTAAGGATGAGTTCCGCTTATCATCCACAGATGGATAGTCAAACAAAGAGGACTATCCAATCTTTAGAATATTTGTTGAGGGCATGTGTGGTGGACCATGGTGGAGCTTGGGACATTCATTTGCCATTGAACGAGTTTACCTACAATAATAGTTTTCATGCGAGTATTGGCATGGCACCGTATGAGGCTTTATATGGTAGATGATGTCGAACTCCTTTGTGTTGGTATGAATCAGGCGAAAGTGTTGTGATCAGACCTGAAATTGTGCAGCAGATAAATGAGAAGCTTAAGATGATTCAAGAAAGAATGAAGGCATCACAAAGTTGTCAGAAGATTTACCACGATAAAATGAGGAAGGTACTTGAGTTCCAAGAGGGAGACCATGTGTTCTTAAGGGTTACCCAGATGACTAGTTTCGGGAGAGCTTTGAAGTTTAGAAAGCTCACTCCATATTTTGTTGGTCTGTATTAGATTTCACAAAGGATAAGAGAGGTAACATATCAGATTGTGTTACCACAGTCGCTTGTGAATTTGGATGACGTGTTTCATGTGTCGCAGTTGAGGAAGTATATTTTAGATTCGTCGCATGTGATCCATATGGCTGATGTATGGGTGAGAGATAACCTAACTATTAAGGCATAACCCTTGCGGATAGATGGCCGAGAAATGAAGCAATTGCGAGGAAAAGAAATTGCCTTGGTAAAGGTATTGTGGGGTGGACCAGCTGGTGAAAGTTGGACTTAGGAGCGTGAAGATCAGATGAAGGAGTCGTATCCGACTCTGTTTGCTTCAGGTACATTTTCGAGGATGAAAATTCCTTAAGTGGAGGAGAGTTGTAACGCCCTGAAACTCATAATTTAATTATTGTTTTGTTGTGTGTTGTTTAATTGTTGGGACGGAAGTATTTTAATTGATAATGATATTTGAATAATGTAAAGTATATTAGTTAAATATTGTTATTAAATTAAAATAAAGGAATTAAGGTCTTAAGGATAGGTTGTTCATTGGTGGAGGTTAAGTGAGGCTAAAGTTGGAAGAGCCTATTTGGGGGTATTTGGGAGTTAAGAGAAGGAATAGAGAAAAGGTTCTCATTATACGTGTTTTAGTGACTGAAGGATGAGAGCTTTGAAGAACAAGAGGTAGGGTTAGAGAGTTGTAAAAGGAGGAAGGAAAATCAGATTCTATTTTAAGGTATGGGGAGAATCGTTATTTATTATTCTAGCATAATAGATTGATTATGATAGGCTTGAGGTTTTGATGGAGTTTCATTGAGAAAGGGGTAGATTCTAATGAGTTAGAATTGATGATGTTGTTATTGATTTTACCTATAATATGCTGTATGCTATTTGTACTAAATGTTGTTGGGACTATATGTGATTTTTGTGCACCATAAGACTGTTTTTTTGGGGGGCGGGGTTTGGGGATGGTATGGCAGAAAATCGTAGTGCAGGAAATTTGCCTCGTGCTCGTAGGGCCGGGAGGTGGAATTATGTCGTCGGGCGGTGCAAGGTTGGGCGATGAGAGAGGCCTAGAAGGGAACGCTGCTAGATTTTTGGTTTTTGAGGAGAATCTTGGGCCTCATGGAGCGTCGAGCGGTGCAAGAGGCCTAACAATGTTATTTTTCTTCTTTTATTGTTTCACTTGTTGTTTCTTGTTGTTTTTAGTTGTGTTGTTGATGTATGATTATAATGTTGTATATTTAGATGATATGTGATGATGATGATGCACGATACAATGAGATCTATTTTCGATAATATGAGATGATGGTGTAATATGATGATAAAGTTGAATTATGTTGAATTTTGAGGAGTGACGCATATTTCATTTCATAGCATCCTATGTTGAGACTTCGGTCTATTGATGGCTTCGATCCCATTGTGTGGGTTGAAGTGACTGTGTTGTTTATGTTGTGCTCCTTAACAAAGGGTTGATGACCCAATGTCCATCTTATGTTGATGAAGTTGGTACCGCATGCATTGAAGTATGACACATACTAGTTGACATTGCATGAATATGTGTGATTGTTGGAGTGATTTTGGTGGTTTCTTATGAAGGTTTAAAATATGTTACTGATGTTGTCCTAATTGTTTTCTTTTTATTATGTTATTATAATGAATGTTGATTACTCACCCTACATGTTTGAATGTTGCCTCTATGTGGGTAACGTGCATATACTCAAGAAGGATAGCTTTCGATGCGTGGAGTCTAGTTAAAGTCCTTATTTATTTGAATTCGTTAGATGTAAGAATGATGTCCTGCTATGTGTCATGTAACATCAGGTTGGGAACAAATGTGAACCTTAGTGTTCTTTTATTTTGTTTTGTTTTATGAACTAAGTTCTGATTTGAATTTAATATGTTGAACTAATTTGGTTTTCAAAGAAGTATTGAATTATTGAGATGCCATGATGATTAAATGAAGTTATGTTTTTCTGCTGTGTAATAAATGATTAATTGCAAAGATATGATGTAACCCATGTTACAGGATACAAATGTTTTGATGATTTGAATAAAATGTGATACTCTTTTGTGGTTTACTCTGATTTTCTAGATGAATTATATGCTTGATTTGTGTTGGGGTAAAAAGGGTGTTACATTTTCCTTCAGGATTCTATCCGTTCTTTTTCTGAAGAGAACATGTTATTTTCGTTCTATCGCAAACAGGTAAATGCACAAGTCTCCACACAACGAGCAAAAACACCTAAACTGCTAGAACACAAACTTTAACATTGTCCATAAAAACACCAAGCAACCCATGTTCCTACGAATTAGGGACGCTCAAATTTCTCATTCCCGTTTAGAATACGTAGGCACAAGGACCCCTCACCTTGGCAAGCAACCTTCCCCTTTTCTCACCTGTAGTCCTCCGAACTATGATTACTCTGACTTTTCCATCCCATAAGGGAATATGCAGACACATGATTCCGAGATCCTAGCGAGCCCCCTTTTTATTTCCCACTTTTCTCGTTTATGCATTCCCTTAGCAAGTAAGCTTTAGATATATACACCCTTTGATTAGAATAACAAGAGTGGATCCCGTTGAGTACAACAGACGCCGGGGGGGTGTTACTAATACCTTCCCCTGGCGTAGTTGACTCTCGAATCCAAATTTGGTTGCGAGACCACGTTCTTACCCTTTTATGAGGTTTTCTCAAGTTTTTCCTTTCTCTGATGGGATAAATAAAGTTCGATGGCAACTTTGTTCAGGTCGGTTTTTCGCAGTGACACACTTTAAGAAAGCTTTTGGCTCCCAATTTTCATCAACTTGTATTATGAAATGTCATATTTAAGAAGATCCCTCAAGTGCTTCAAATGGATGCTTGAATCAAAAACTATGGTCTTGGAAAATATGTAACTTGATCATGGAAATTTGTACTTTGAGAAATTTACAAAAAACCTAATTTGATAACTTTGGATCTTTTTCTTGATTTTCTTGATTAAACTTGATCCAATTCATTCATCTTCAATATTTTTATGATTATTGACTTGAGAAATCCAAGGTTGGCCAAAAATATCAAAAGTCATACTTTGACTTTGAGCATACGTTGACTTTGTACAAGATGAATCAAAATTCTCCAATTATCAATGAATCACACTTCTTGAGCTAATTAGATCACATGAATAAACCACCAAGATGTATTTGAAATTATTGAATCATGTCTCAAGGCATGAGATCATGCTTATATGAAAAAGTCAACACCAAATTATCTTTGGTCAAAATCCTAATTTATAGCACTTGATAAATTGGAACTTGATGAATTTGAATTGATGTGAACTTGCACTTGATATTTGGTGAAGGGAATATCTTGATCATCATGAGTGAATTGGGAGCTTGGGATATTAAGGATCACACTAAACTTTGATTGACCAACCACATGAGATCCTTGTTGCGAAACCTTAACTTGTAGACAAAGCAATCAAGGTATTTGTTTTTGTTTTTTTAATGGGATTAGTAATGCATAAAAGACACACACAAGAAATACTTGATAATATGCAAATGATGCAAATTAAGGTAGGATCTTAGGGTTAAAAATTAGGGTATGACATATATCATACCGTGACTATGGTGAAAAGGAAGAGGCAGAGAAATGATTTTTGTTATATCATTTAATTGGCTTGACTTACATGAATTTTAGTTATGATTTCCTTTGTTTTATTTGATTTATGCTTCGATTTATATATCATTTACTATGTTTTCAGGTGACTTGGATTAATTCACAAAATAAAGAAAAGAAAAGAATTAAAGGAAGAAATGTGAAGAAAAGGAGAAGTTATGAATAAAAAGGAAAGAAAAGGACGGAAAGAAAATAAAAGGGGTGGGACCCACCACTCTCACACAATGTGGTGCAAGCCACATTGGGAGGTGGCGTACACCACCTATCAAATGTGGCACCCGCCACTTGTTAAGGGAGAGAGGAAGGTGGCGCCAACCACCTATAATTTAGGAGAAGAAATCTCCGCTTTCCCTTTTATTCCTCCACTACTTCTCCAACTTCCCACTACTCCCACTACTCCCACTCACTCCACTACTTCTCCAACTTCCCACTATTCCCACTCACTCCACCACTCATTTATGTTCCATGGAAGTTACAAAACGAAATTTCCTTCTATATATAGGTTTGCTCTTGGCTTTAAAGGGACATCCAAGTTTTTGTGCAATTTATTCTTTCATAGTTCTAGGCATAAATTATCATTGTAAAAGTGGTAGTTTCTCACATCGAGGAACTACCACACATTTAGTATTAGGCTTATGTTCTATGTAACGCTTGGATCAACAATCTTGCATTTCAGTTTCTCTATTTCCAGCATTTAATTCAAGTTTATTACAGGTTCTTTATTTTATCGCTTTATTATTATTATTGTTACTGCATCTCTTAATTGTTAAAGTATGTTGTTCTTAATTTCAATCTTTATGTTTACGTCGTTTCCATTTAATTATATGTCTTGCTAATTAGTTTAGAGTCCGGCGTATGAGGACAGTCGTTACCGACGGGACTCGGTAGAAAATAATAGGTGCGAATTAATAACTACAATTATGTTTTGGTTATAATTTATATGCGTAATTTAATTAGCATTGTCATGAGAGTGAGATGCTAGTTAACATTGCTTTGTCATGAGAGTGAGAGGCATATAAAGGTTTGAGCCGAAATCCACGAGAGCGTGAGGAGCGAACCAGATAGTAGAAATTTGGCAACTTATCTAAATACAGCGAGAGCACTTTAGAGACGTTTAGGATATTATTAGCTTTCAAAGAGTGTTTCCTAGTTATCGGGCGAGCGAGAGCAAAATCTTGGGATTAGGAAGTATGATTTTAGTTAAGACCGCGAGAGCGTGAGACAGAGTCTTTAAGTTGGTATATTCTACGAAATATGAAAATAGTCGTAATTAGCACCTCATTCTATGAGTCCCTTAGGAGCGCGGAAACCATATCCCGGCCTCGTTCTTCTATATTTTCTTAGTTCTAGTTTAGTTTTAGTTCTAATCAAATATCATTAGCCTTAGCTTTACAAAGTAACAATAGATAATGATAGGTTGATATTGGTCTCTGTGGTTCGACAATCTTTTATATTACTTCGATAAATCTGTGCGCTTGCGGACGCATCAAGTTTTTGGCGCCGTTGCCGGGGACCAACAGTCAATATTATTATTCCATTGTTGCACCGTATAGACTAAGGCATTTTCTTTCTTATTTCTTTAATTATGTTCCACCCAAACTCTTTCTACAATCCCCATTCCCAATATTTCGAGGAATCTCAAGGATACCATAATCCCAACCTCGAAATACATATGGAAAATTTCAATCCTTCGTCCACCCATTCTCACCCAAATAACCTTTATAACTATGAATTCCAAAATTTTGAGGAGCCGCACCCTAATTCTTTCTACAATTACCAACAGCAGGACTCCCAATACCTTGAGGAATCGCACCCAAATCTTCCCGATGATTACCATTCCCAATATTTTGAGGAACCCCAAGAGTCGTACAATTCCAATCTCGAAATACTAATGGAAGATTTCCACACGACGCTATCTCATTTCCGCCCAAATTACCACTCTCAATATTTTGAAGAACCGCAAGAATTCGTTCAGTCCAACCTCGAAACATTTATGGAGGATTTCATTGAAACATCGACCAATGCTAGAATAGAATCTATGATGGAGCACTTTGTGGATGCACAAACTATCCATTATGAAGAACTTAAAAGACAACATATCGATAATCATGAAACCCTTAGGCGGTTGAACACGATGGCCGAGTCCCTCGTGACTCACACTGAGGCATTGAAGACCCAAACCTTACTGCTTGCACTGACACCTGTAGGTCCCTCCCTTGAGGAGAATTATGTTATAACAACCAGCAATGAAAACCAAATCGAAATTCCTGAGGAGAGTGATAATGAGGTTGATCAGAGTTATGGTGAGGAAAGAGTTGAGATTGAGACAAATTCACCAACACCATCCACAAACGAGTTTGTCGAAGAGGTAGAGAATGAAGCACGAACTGTTGACCACCCTCCATATACCCCACCATATCTTTTCCCGTATAAGTTTGCAGACTCTAAAACGTATGTGCATGTATGGAAAATTACCCACGCACCCTTGTTTGAGGTCTTACATAAAAAGAGAAAATTTGAAGACCAAACTAAGGAAATCATTAGTGTAAAAAGGGTAAGGTTTTGACTTTAAGGTGATAGATGAAATGACAAAGCCAAAACAAGAAAAGTTGATACTTAGCATAGATCCAGAACCACCACCACAAGTTCAAAAGAATGAACTACCCCACAGAAGGAAGAAAAGGAAAGGTGAGGGATATGTGAGATGGCTTGATAAATGGCCATGAAAACCGAAGAATAACACTCTTAACCGTCGAGCTATCGACGTTAAACAAAACTCTGCATGGGTGGTAACCCACGAGTTTTCAATTTAATAGTTTCCTTTTATTGTTTTTGTTTGCAGAAAATAAAGAAATGTATCGCTTGTCACGTCTTAGCTGTATTTAGGCGAAAGATCTCTAGATGACAATCCCTCAAGATGAGATGGTGCCTACGCACGTTCCTTTGAATGTTGTTGGTGGTGGTGACACCGATGTTGAGTATGATGGGAGATGGCATGTCTCTCCCGTCGGTCACTCACCTTATCCTTGTTCTTTGCATGGTCTGGCTCCACCTGCACACACCACACAGTATTTTCATAACATGTTTTGGAGGTAATTATTCTGGAAATAGGAAATATGATGAGCGACTTCAGGAAAGTGAAGTTTCAGCAAATTCAGATATCTCGTAGTACAAGATGCTGGAGAAGAAGTGATCAACAAAGACAGGGACAACAAGGGAAGAATCAGAGTGAATTCGGCTGTAGTAGCAAACAAAGGCATCCGTACAGGTTCTATCATCCGTTTTCCATTTTTTATCAAAACATTGAGGACAATGTTTGGTTTAAGTGTGGGGGAGGAACTCTCTCGCTTCCATTTTACTGTTTTTTTAGTTAGATTTAATGTTTTTCAGCATGATTTTTATGTACGCTTCTTGAAGTTTCATCTTTCCACTCATTGATTCGACCAGGAATGATGGAGTTTGATGCTTCTATGCTATAACTTTTTTCTGTTCTTTCACTATGGAACTTGTGTTATGAAGGAATATAACTAAAACATGTTATGTTTTAATTTTTTTAGAAACACTTTTCACCATGGTTAAAAAAAATGATTGTAGTGATATAATATACATATTACCACAGTTTCCCAGAATAACTGTGGTAAAATTATTTAGGAATTTGTCTACAAAAAAGTTTAAACATGTTATTCAACTTTTTATTAAACCTAAATCATTCCATTTTTAACCTGCATGTTCCATTCTTAAAAAGTTCATACACTATATTGAAAAATTTGGTTTAAAGATTAATGTTAAAATTCACTCTATCAAGTAACCTATATGTTTGAATCTTAACATTGATCTTTAGAGAAAAAATAAATCAAGATCAAGAAAAAATGAATCATGAGAGATTCAAGAAATGAACAAGAAAGAAAAAATTTTGAGGCCACTTACCAAAGATTTTCTTCTTTTCCTCCTTTGATTTAGCATCGACGAACCAATAGGTTTGTATGTACCTCTTCAATCGATTACTAGATGCCATGTCAGATAGAACAACCCCACCATAAGTAACCAAGTTCTTGACATAATGCCACCAACATATTTTTCAAGTATAGATCTTCTTGTGACATTCCCCCTCTCTTTAGCGATACATTCATGCCCCCATCAAGTAGTGGATCTAAGTCTAGTCTTTGCAAATAACATTCGTGCATGCGGGATAATGAATAGGATCTAAGTGACATATATATCTTCACATTCACTTCCCGACTAATAGGAGTAACTGAGAAGAAGTGATCCTTGAAAATTTTCACATTATCAGAATAAGCCTTGAAATATATAATATTTTTCCTCAAAGGAAGCAAACCAGAACCACTCGCACGATTGAGGTTATTTTGAATCTTGAAAAGGTGGAAAAATAATGTCACTGATAGCTTGCCCCATTTACTCATTTCAATGCTAGAAAACTTTGATGAATGTCCAACTCACCAAATGTAAATGTGAAGGGGCTATAAACATACGGTTTAATATGCCTACCTCAAACTCGTTGAAGGGAAGACTATAGCTTATGAGAGATAACATGCATTAATGGAAAAGGATCACACACCCATCGTATTGCCCATAGACCCTCTTATCTTCATCCGGGGGAACACACCCAATTTTCCGTTGGACCCACGTGCGTCATCGCTTGGTTAAAAACATATCCACGAACAAAAGCAAAAACAATCTCTAATATCTTTGGGTCCAACCAATACCTTGAAATATATTTACCGGAATTCTTGATCGAATTTGATACAATAACGATGATTGAAAATGTTGAAATAGAAAACAAATGCAGATACAGTGTAGAAAGCAAACAAGCTCAAACGCTCGTTATTCCAGAAATCCTAAGAGAAATAAAATAAAGATAAAAGCCGGAAGTTAAATGTTAGAACTAATTGAGAAAAAATCAAACATGCAATGCCATAACTAACAAGTGAAATCGCTTGAGCTTGATCCAACGCTTAAACAAAAACATTTCAAAAAAGGAACGAAAAAAAAGCAGAAGCACTCTCTTTGGTAAGTCAACAGTTGTCGAAAGGGAAAAATAATGTTACAAAACCCTTTTATACCTTTCTCGAGCAATAAGGATCGTACGATCACTCCGTACTATCAATGATTGAGATCTCCTAAAAAACGGTTCAAATGATACTCAAAATAATCTAAGGAAGGATAAACATTTTTAGTGACTAGTCTGGGAGACATACCCACCATTTCCAACATCATATTACATCTTAATAAAAAAACATTTATTGTTCTTGTTCCCAAGAACGTCGACGTGTCGTCGAAGAACTATATGTCCTCGAACTTGTGACCGCGCAAAAACACATGTTGCAAACGCGTGTCTTGTAAAGAAGAAACAAAGGCTTGAACGAAAACTATTTTGGGCCACTCATAAGGCCCAAAGATACATAAGCCCAACAACAACATAGATCAACGTTCAACGAAGATTAGGTGGACTCCTTTTCCCCCTCAAAAAGAAAAAAAACAATCTCGCACGCAAGTGTTATCCCAATCATCAAGATTGATCCAACGGTTGATCGCACAACATGTCTCATCACATGCATTTGACTGCTTACCAATTCTCCTATATTTAAAGAAAAGAGCACATCTTTCCAAGTATTCAAATCTTTTTCCATTCAAACCTCATTTCTCATTCTCTTACTAACTTAAGCATTGAAATATTAATTTTACAGACTATCCCCATTTCTCATTCTCCACCACATCGGAAGCAACGAACCACCACAATAGACACAAAATCCATCATCTCCGATCAAATCTAGTTTCAGAGAGGAACATAATATATATGGTGTGTCGAAACAAAGAATTTTTTTTGAGACACTTGTCTGAATTGTACGACATGTGTTATATAAGTATCATACGGGTGTTGGATACTATTTCAAAGAGTGTCGAAGCAAATAAATAAACTATTTGTTAGAAAAATTTGTTTGAGTTTTCTAACATGTATTGTACGAGTGTCATACTAATACGAGACAACGAAAACGGTAAGACAACACTACACACCTAACTCTAAATATGTATATGCTAATGCTTCATAACTTTTAAATTTGTAAACACCATCTTTTACCTGTGGCAAGATAGGGAGAAAAGCCAAATGTGAATAGTTCTGAAACAGAACTCTGTGAAATGGGCTAGTTATTCTTTGTCTAAATGCTGTATACACACACAATCACTCAAATCTGTTTTCTTATTTAACATTAGACAGTTAAAGTGTAAAATCCAATTATTGATTCTAAATGAAGACAACTACATTCTCATACACACACATCATGGTAGGGCCTGGTTAGTAGTTACCCAATAGTATTGAAACACTAACTAAACTAGTCAAATTCAATATCATGTTTTATCATCATGAATATGAATAGTCCTGTCAACTGATTCATTGATAAAGAAAACTACTAGTTAACCACAAAAGAAAGACATAAAAAAGTATCATAGAAAATGAACAACACTGGTTTAGAGTTGTTCAAGTTTCTATTCATTAGTACCATGCTATTATAAAAGTAAACAAAACAGTAAAAAGGAATTATCTAATCAATCAAATCATTAGAAAAAATGGAATGTAATGTACTGCAAGCAAGGGTGGCTTGACAACATATATCTTTCTGTGAACTATGCTATTACAAAGACACTCGTGCCATAACTTTCTTTATTGTTGTCAAAAGTTTAGACAAACTAGCTCAAAAGCAGGATCAAATCATATCATCAATATGCATCTCACACAAGTAACTTTCCATTCAGAAAGTGATAATATCAGACAAACTTTTTTCAAATCAACATATTGTATGTAACATATTTAGTAATAATTTCATTAGAAAACATCATTAAAAAAAAGCTTACTTACTAAAGTTACTTGAAAAACTTAACCAAAAAAAAGTACTACTACTACTACTGCATGCAATGCAATACAAAACAATGAAAATGCAACTCATCTAGATAGCTTAAAAGAGAGGGTAACCAAAATCAAGTGATGGAGGATAGTTTGTTGAAGAAGAAGCTTGATCATTGAGGATTCCATAGCTTGGAGTTAGGTTTTCAATGATGGGATAATTTGGAAACATAAATGTATTCATCATGCATTCATCTTCATGAACTGTTAATGGATTGTTGTTGAATATAGCTGAAAGTTCATTTGAATTCCAATCTAAGAACCCTTCATTTGGTGAATAAGAAAAGTCTGAAAAACTAGTGAGCCTTGTTGGCATTTCTTGAGAAAATGAAGGGATGCCAAAATGTGATTGAATTTGACTTTGACCCTCCAAGGAAACTTTGTTGGTATCATCAACTGTACTAACATTGCTGTTTCTGAAACAGTTATCAGGAACTATGCATTCAAGATAGCCAGAGTTATTATTACTACTATTAGTAGTAGTGTCATTGGAAAAGAAGAAAGTATCATCATGATTTGATGATCCATTTGTTGTTTTTTCATGATCAAAAGTACTCATCATGATCATGTTTTGATCATTTCCACTAGTGAGTGAAGTGTTGTTGAGGTGAGAAAAAGTAGTATTTTGATTGGTTTGAATTTGATCATGACTAGAGTTTGTGAGTAACTGTGAAGCTGGTAAGAGAGTTTGAACATCAATAGGAGAAGAAACAAGAGTGTGAAAGTTTATAGTATCAGTGTAAATGAAATTTGTTCTAGCTTGGTTTCCTTTCATGGAGATAGCAGCTCTATCATAAGCAAGAGCAGCTTCTTGAGCAGTATCAAAAGTACCAAGCCAGTGTCTTTCTTTGGTTGTAGGGTCTCTGATTTCAGCAGCATATCTACCCCAAGGTCTTCTTCTAACACCAAGAAACCTTCCTGGTTCGGTTTGTTTTCTTCTTCCTCTTTTTTCACCACTAGGTAATGTGTTGGTGTTTCTTTGAAGGAGTGACAGACACATTTGTGTTTCATTTGTTTCATGATAGGGTTTCAAAGATGAATCTGATGTTGGTTTCTTAGAGGTTGACATGCCTGAGAAAATGGCAAAGAAAATATGGATTGATATGAGGCTGCAGAAGGTGAGAAGTTTCTGCTATGATGAATGAATGGTACAAGATTTGATTTTGAAGGGTCTTTTAAAGACAATGACCCTTACATTTTAATATATAAAATAAAGTTGGGACGGTATTTATTTATTCTCGTCAAATTTAAGATGATCTCAAGGTTTAAAGAACGCTGACTACTTAATTTATATATCATTTACAGATGAATTTTTTGTTGAGTATATAATCACAAAAAATGGATACGAAGACAGGGGAGTTGAAAGCTCAACTTAGATGAATTTTTTGTTGAATATATAATCACAGAAAATGGATACGAAGACAGGGGAGTTGAAAGCTCAACTTAGCCCCCCGCCAAAATTCACATTTGACCTCAAACGTAAACTAAATCCATTTGATTGTTAGAAATGACTAGACGAGTGAGTGATATAGTTTAAGTATTTTTATAAAATAAATTATAATTGTAATATTTAGCATATTATTTTCATAGAAATTAGATATTTTTTGTATTCATTTATATAGACCGATCACTCAAGTTAGAAAGGACTATAATTGATAACAAATTTCTTCTTCAAGAAAATTTAATATATATATTCTTTATTGAATTCAAACTCATGAAATTGAAAGAAACTTTTTAGCTTTCGCTCAAATACTCTTTGATAACATAAGATGTAGATAAAGATTTTCTGACGCAATACGAGCACCGGATGAAATAGACAGAAAATATAACAACCCACCGAAAGGGCCTTAGGAGCACCAATCTTCCCTAGCAAACATCTATCTGTACGAAACCGACCAGAAAGAAATATGAAAACATAAGGTGTATAATAAATATTATTATTTATTTATTTTGAAGATGTCATTGTTTGAAAAACCATAGTGTACTTTCCACCCACTTTTAATTAAAATCTCTCTTTATCTTATTTCCATTAAACCACCAGCTCTTGATATGATATTTACTTAAGGCTCACAACTTAATAGTGAAAATAAAGATTCCCCTTCACTTGTCAAGTTACTTAAAATGTGCTCTACACAATTACACTTGTGTGTTCATATTTCTTTGCAACAGTCACTTTCTCTAATTCCTAGTTCCAATGACACTCTAAAAATGTATTTTCTATATCAATATTAGAATGAGCACAATACACATAATTAGTAATATTTTCAACCAAATGAATAATGTCAAGTTTATTGATCCAATTATTGCATCATTTACATATACAATGTATTGGGATTTGATAAGGATTGATCAAATTAAATTTCTATGCATATTATTAGTTCACGTGTATAGCCTCAGCTAATCAATTAACTACCTGAAATTGACCTTGTCAACTCGATTGTGCTTTCACCAATACAATGAAATATATAAATTTTAAAACATGCACCCTTATTTTCTTATATAAAAAATGCATACTTATGAATAAAAAATCAATCTTATAAAAATTGCATACTCCTATAGGTGGTTGGTTGAATGATTGGTAAAACTGAAACCTTATTATGGAGGAATCAATAATCCAAAGACAGAAAACCAGAAAAAGAAAAAACAAGTACATAATTTTGTCTACATACTCCTAGAGAGTCTCAAAAGATTTGAATTTAGAGGTATATAAATTCAGCTTCACACTCACTAGTACATGTGAATCCGCATTTTATGCAAAAATAATGAATCAATTACATCTTAATCTCATTATTTTCAAAGGGAGCAGTTAAAATTATCTCTAACTGCACGCAAAATTATCTAACAATTTTGGATACAAACACACATTAGAGTATACAAATTATTAAGTCCTATTTTGAAGGACCCACAACCCAAATATTTTTATTGTTTATGTTTTATTTCATATGTCAATTTTAGAAAAGTGATTACACGGTTCGTGTAATATTGTGCTTTTTATTTAATCACCTTTACTATTTCATGTTTCTGATCTCCAAAAGCCATTATAAAAAAGCTGTAGTCAAAAGTGCAACGAAAAGTTTAAACAACACTTGCAAGTTGAATTAGACTAACCCAACTCACAAAACTAAAGCATAGAGAAGGACACATAGGATGGAAATGTATAATTTTTCTCTATCACATGCCTATATTGCATTGGAAATAGCACAATACAATCATACTCCTAGATTCTTATGGAATGGGTCAAACTATGAATATACTTACTCTAAGAAAACAAATAAAAATTTGTATTTTGCTAATAGAGTTTTTATGCAGGATCTTTTACTTCTTAATTTAGTACTAGTATTAAATTTATTTATTCTCTTATACATATAAATACATTTCACTTTCTTTTTTTTCCGATTTCACCACTTAATCTGATTCGGGGTCAGTTCTGGCATCAAATAATTTCAGTCTCTTTCTAATTGTAATTGCGGAGGATCGAACCATGGTTCTACCGACGAAATATATTAAATAATAAATTTAATTGATTGAGGATTAGATACATTAATTGTTAGAAAAAAAAGAAATATTAGAATATTCAATCTCTTTGTTCTTTTAGCTTGATTCTTTGCTAAGTTTGTAGGTAACACCTATGCAACATGTATTAGAACTTGTACCTGAATTGATTCACCAATGTTACTTGGTTATTCATTTCCTCACGAGCTTCTTCAACATGTGGATCAATACTAATATGTATTCTACGTGGTTTTTGTTAGTTATAACCTGCCATAACTTCGGGTGACTTTAGAACAATATTTTTGAGTAACTTTGAAAAACAAAAGGACTTTTAAAAAAATATATATATATATTCTACATCAAAATTAAAGTTGAATCTTTTCCTTTATGCCTAAATAAAGTTATTCTAAAATTTCAATAGATAAAGATCTATTAAAAATTGTATTAGTATTTTCGTTAAAAAAAAAGTCTTAAAAGATAACATTGAGATCTCTAGTAATTCATTTATCAGATCAACCGTACTTTCATTGAATATGTTGTCTTTTTATTAGATGTATCACCATCTCCGAGTTTAATAGCCTAAACGTGAAAATAAGTGACATGTCTTCCTCTGGAACGACACGAGAAGAGTCATGGGAGAGGTGGATCATGCTCCCCAAAATAGTAGGAGGGGAATTATCCATCCCTTGGTAGTTGTTATCCTCAAGGAGGCATAAGATCCAGAACCGATACGATTATAAATATCTCATCAACGTGGTTGAGAAGAGGAGGAATAATACAAATATACACATATAAGAGATTTTCACCCTACATGATCTAGCTTTTAATCTTATAACAACCTTAAAGCCTTTGACATTCAATCCCTATGTGTTGTCACATATTTGTACTTTTATCAAGTACAATATTCTAGCAAAATATGCATGAAATGGAATGACCTTGGTTGGCCTCAAAGACACTATGATTCCTATAACAATAGTTTCATAGGGCTATACACTCGTCACGATTCGAAAGTTAAACCATATTGTCATCCTCATATAAACCCCTAATAATCTTTTTAAAGAAAATGGAAAAAGGGAATATCAAACATGTACCCGTGTAGGGTATGAACTTGAGATCTTAGAGATGCAGAAGTTGTTGTAGGTAGAAAAACGTCTTGAAAACTTTAGCAAAAAAATGTGTGGAAAAGTGAAAAAGTTGGGTTCATATTTTTAAATAGGAGAAACTAGGGGTAATCAAAGGTTCCATAGGTTTTCAATTAGATGTGAAAGGTTCTCCACGTTTTGGCATGTGTCAGAAAGTTAAGGTCAGTTGGACGTCCCAAGGATAAGTCATCAGTGATGACATTAAATGTCTCACATCTCTACTCCAATAAACATTTTTGATATTTTCCAACTTACGTATGACTTGCAGTCTGACACTTGTAAATGCGTAAAGACTCTCTTGAGGGACATAACTAGCCTCTCACCTTTATTGAATATGTCACCCTTTTATTATATGAAACTCCCTTATCCAAGTTTAATGGACTAAGGGCATAAATAAGTGAGGTGTCATCTCCCTATAACGACATAGAAAGAGTCATGGGAGAGGTGGATCATGCTCCTTTGAATACTAGGAGGGAATTTGTCCATTGCTTGAGCAGTTGTTATCCCAAGGAGGCCTAAGATCCAGGACCGATACAAAAATAAATATCTCATCAACATAGTTAACAAGATGAGTAACAACACAAAAATACACATGTATATGAGCTTCTCGCCCCAAGTGAACTAACTCTCAACCCTATAACAAATTGAAATCCTCTGACAGTCCTTAATCCCTAAGGATTATCACACATTTGTACTTTTAACAAGTAAAATTGACACCCACCGTAGGGCCCTAGTAAAACTAACACGAGCCATAATCACATCATTCAACCAGATTATTGTCTTCACATTTATTCCCCTGGTCTATCATGGTGAACAAAAAGACAGAATATGGCCAGCGAGGAATCTGGCAGTGAGAAAAGTATCATAACAGAAATGTATGTTGCTATGGATGATCTTAGTCGCCAAAACCAAACCTTGGAGAATAATGTCCTTTATATCCAGCAACACTAACATCAGACAAAACATGGTGGACTAATTAGAGGTATTGGATCTCCATGCTCTATTGATTTAAAATATGGGATGTGCTCGTCTAAAAGAACTTCAAGTCGCTATTAGTGGTTAATTTTGATGGACACAGTGACCCATACAAACATGTGGCCTCCATTAACACTCAGATAACCATCATTGGGGAACCTGATTACTTGATGTGCAAGTTCATTACTTTCACCTTTAGAACCACATGTTTGAGGTGATACATTGATCTCCCCCTGATTTGTTTCACCAACTATTAAGATCTAGTGAAGAAGTTGGTGCATCAATTCTCCGCAAGAAGGCATAGGGAAATGATTGTTTTTAGTCTATTCAACATTTTCCAAGGTCCCTCAAAGTCATCGATGGAGTACCTTACCCGCTTCAATGAAGAAACAATCAAGGTAATCCACCCAAACTAGGAAATTTTGTAGGATCATTTTAGAACAGACTCAAGGTGGGACACTTCAATGAATCCCTTGCCTAGAGGCCAACATTGTCCTTGGGTGAAGAAATAATGCAAAGAGATTGCTAAATCATGGGCAAGGAGATAAATGTAGAAAAGAAGGCCAATGATGCAAAAGAGCTTATTCTCAACATAGACAAACCAAGAAGGAACCAATACACATTGCCCATGAGGGAAAATACTGCATTCATACGAAGTGAAAATTTACTAAAAGCTTCATTCCCCTTAATGTTCTCTAGAAGAAAATATGTAAAGAAGTATTTCATATGCATAATATTTTCTAGTCGTCATCCCCCAAAAATAACATTTTGGGGCTTGATCCTCATAGTTGGTGTAAGTTCTATAAGGTTAAGAGACATCAAACAAAGGTTTGCTACCAACTCAAAAATGAGATAAAGTGCCTCATCCAGGTGGGACACCAAAAGAAATATGTTAAGAACAACTCTTATAGAGGGCCATGCGAGTGAAACTCTCTAGGGAGATGTTCATCAAATAGTACAAGATCCAAGAAGAGGAAGGAGTCGACCAAAGAAGGTGAAGATAGGTTCATTTGTCATATGCTTAACACCATTACATGAGGGTGTGTTGGGAGCGGAGAAACTAATTCCTCCCTGAAGATTTATGCATGCCAAACTTTATCCATTGATGGCTTTCCTATTTATTTTGAGGTAGGAGAGTTAGAAGCCCCATGAGATTAGATTACCTTTTTCGAGAAGGATGATGCAGACATTCACCTGCAGAATGATGACCCCATGTTTATCACCATACGATGTGACAATTGGGAAATCAAAATAGTCTTTATTGACCAATGGAAATCCTCTACTATGATTCCTTTGAGAGTCTCCTATGAATTTTGATGACCTAAAACTCTTCCAAGTATTGTTGGTTTCTCAGGCGAGCCATTATAGATGATGGGTTTCATAACAATTAAGATCATCGTTTTGACAAGAGAAAATTCCAGACAGGTCAAAGTAAGATATCTAGTCATTGATGTACCATATTCATATAACATGATAATAGACTTATGATGTGAGTGTACATCTTGTTTTTCCATCATTCAAACTCTATAGAGTCTCCATTAAAAGTTGGAGGTTGAGATGTATAGTTATTCTTTTCAGAGGTACTATAATCATAGTTCGCCATAACAATATTTCTAGGACTAGAGGTTTTAGAAATATCAAACATGTTTTTCTCTCAGGATCTTTTCAGCACCACAGTTAAGTGTTAAAAGCGCAAATTGTGCTTTAATGCCAACCAAAGGTGATAAAATACAATAGGGGGTGAATTGTGTCTTTTTTCTTTCTTTATGAAAAATCTCTTATCAGATTCTGAACAAACGGTCTAGATCTGAATCAGAGTTAAGTGTTTAGTAGCATATTAAAACATTTCAGATATAAGAAGGAAAGAAAGATAAAAACAAGCAATTATCTCGGTTCCTCCTACAAATCGAGAGTATTTCAATCCCCTTGCACTTCCAAGTTATTTCACTATAGTTAAAACAAATTCTTATTGATCAAGCACAAAGCAAGAGACTTCCAATGCTCAGACACACAAGTAAGAGACTTCTAATTCTTAAGCACATAAGCAAGATACTTCAGATGCTCAAGCACACAAGAAAAATACTTATTAAACTCTAACTTACAGTTAAGAGATTTTGAAACACTACACTTGATTTACAACCAGAGGTGTAAACAAAATACAACATTGTAGGACTCTTTAAGGCTTAAGGATTTATAAGAATATACAAGTGTTAATAAATTCTAAGTTTAACTTTTGCTTTTTGTTTGACATAGTAACAATTATTTTATTGTCAATGGTTTGTCTTTAATTCTTCAACTCTTCAACTCCTTATATAGAGATAAAGAAAAGATTCGTTGAAGAGTTTGCACAATAGAGTATTTGAGAAGCTTGATTCAGAGACGTTGAGATGTTTCTTGATATGGTTAATATTGTTGAAAGCTAATTTGAAATCCATTTTATACAAAAGGAATTATATACTACATCTCAATTTTCTTCTGTAGATTTTTGTTTAAGTCTTCATGTGATCAGAAGAATACAAAATGTCCTTATAGTCTGATAGTGACCTATCAGAATCTCCTCGATCCCTACGTTGACTGGATCTTTAGAGTCTGAATCTTTATAGTATGGATCTTAAAAGGATGACTCTTTAGAGTCTGGATCTTTATAGGCTAGCTTCATTCGGAGCGTGAGTCTTCAGAGTCTGGTCTTCAGCTTGTGATCTGTTTGAATCCGGATCTTAAGCTTCTCTTTAAATGTCCATTCTTAGTACCAGTACTAGGTTCTCTTCAGAAATTGTAGTATATGATCTTGTACATTTGAACATTTGTTAGTATACCTTATTGTTCTTTAAAAACTTTGTTATCATAAACCTTTGAGATATGGTACAAATCAATTCTATTCCAATAGAAACTTCAACAAAAATGGAAAAAATCGCAAGAAGAACAAGAAAAATGATATCACTCAACATTGAAAGAGGTAAAAAAATGAAATTGAACCTCAAATTCCCAAATTATAGACATTAAATGCTCATATATTGACGTTTATGATTTAACAGAAAATCAAAAACCTCATTCATTGGCCAAGATGAAACCTCAATCAATAATGACACTTAAGCGCACTCAAGTGGACCTAGGTGAGTCACCCTCCTATCATAGGTGTACGTTCATATATGGACGCCTTCCATGAGGAATATGTTGGCTAAATGATGAGTATTAAGTGTGTGTGTGTGTGTGTTCCCAATGGCAACTACTCCTACTCAATGCCACAATGAAGTTCCCTCTCTTCTTGGAGACATCTTCTCAACAAATCTACATCCTCGATAGAATGTACACTTGGACCATCTCAAATACTTTTGTATCAACATTCCTCACTTCATTACGAATAGTGAGGACTTATGAGGCAATTGTTTTGGACAACCTAAATACACAATAAGATTATGTCAATCAGGTAGCACAATCCAACAAAAGAATTCTAATGAACTAATATATATATATATATATATATATATATATATATATATATATATATATATATATATATATATATATATATATATATATATATATATATATATATATATATATATATATATATATATATATATATGGACCTCTACTCAAGACAATCACATATGAGCATGATGTTTGTCCTCGTCTCAGCCATTGATTTGCATCCAGCGGTCCTCCGCAATCCAAGCATGACTTCTAGACACGCCCAAATATTTGTTTATTCATATGTTCAACAATTCCACCCATATCGAATAATAACTTTTGTATTTGAGTGATAACCTTACAAGTATCCCCTCTCTGATATCTAGAGATCTCAACCACCGTACCGAAAACCTTTTCAGATGTTCTTTTTCATCTTCTCATCTATTTTTTTATTATAACAAAAAAAAAGTCAGATCAAATATAAATAAAATTTAACTAAATATTATTTAATTGAATATTAAATTTGGACAAAGTGTTTGTTCTATAAGTGTTTGTCTCCATAATTAGAAAAAGGATAAAATTCTCATGTTAATTTATATATTTTGAGAAGTTAAATAAAGAAAGCAAGTTGAAATTGTTTATACTATATTATATATTTCTTAACTTGTAATTAGGGGTGGCAAAGCGGGCGGCCCGTCCCATTTAGGCTCATCCTCTTTAAGTCCGTCTAAAAATGCGGGGAGGACCGGGCCGACTTAGATGTCCGAGTTCAAAAGTCAATCTCGTCCTGTTTACTAACGAGTTGGCGAGCCGGTCCGCCAATTTTTTCTTACAATTTGGTTTACTACATAATTTACAAAATTGTTAGTTATTATCAAAATGCCGATAACTTTTAACAATATATAGTAAAATTTTAACAAGTCTTAATGTAAATATCATATTCTTCAACAAAAACAAACAACGTAACTATAATACCAAAATCTTAAAACAAACGAACTAAAACCCCAAAAATCAAAATTTTATTATCATAGTTAGAATTAAACCCCTTTGTGCAAAACTTACCTTATAGCTTTAGAACCCGACTCCAATGACAACGAGAAATAGAAAATAGAAAACAATGTATTCTCTATGTTTTACAATAAAGACTTTTTCTACTATGAATAAAAATAAAAAAAAATAAAAAAAAGTCCAATTAATATCTTTAAAATACGGTGTTTGTGGTTATGTGAAAAATAAATATTAATGTTTGAAGAAATGAGAGTTGTTTTAAAAGTATGTCTACTACATACCACATTAATATTGTTTCAATTCCACGTAAAAAAATAATAATTTTCATAAACAAAAGCCAATGGACAAAACCCGCTCCGCCCTGTTTTAAAAGTGGGTTAGGCGGGATGGACCAATTAAAACACCGAATCAAAAATCTTGCGTCGACCCACTAAAAGTGATGGGTTAAGCGGACGGGGTCGGCAGACCCAACCCGTTTTGCCACCCTAATTATAATGTAAGATTTATATACATGCATTAAAATAACTATTAAATTTTGTTACATTTTAATATAATTTTTTTATTAAATTTTTTTATTTATCTAATTGTGATGAATACTTAAATATATTATTGATAAATCATGATTAATGTTATATTAATTTTTAAAATAAAAAATAAATAGGAATACAAAAAAGTTTATAAAAGTGATTTATAAGTAAAATGAAAGAGTAATATAATATTTTTATAAGTTCTGCAAAATAATTTTATAATAAAATATATAACATTTAACTTTATTTACGAAAAAGAAGGGAAACGCTAACATGGAGCGAATGATACAAGTTAATAATATGTGGGAAATGCTAACATGGAGCGAATGATACAAGTTAATAATATGTGGGAAATGCTAATATGTGTCTCAAGTGCACAAGTTAATAATTTATTTATTGTAATATTCTTTTGGAATGCGTAGATTTAATTTTTTGAAACTTTAAATATGTTTTAATTGCATTTAATTTTTACTAATTATAATATTTTTAACATGTGCTCTTATGACACATGTTAACTTGACTCATTTATAGAAATATTCTCTTGAAATATGTGTGATTCAATTTTTTAAACTTTAAATATAATTTAATTGCATTTAATTTTTACTAATTATAATATTTTTAACATATACCCTAAGGACACATGTTAGTGTCGGTAACTGTAAGTTTCAAATCCTGCTGGTTGTGATTGGAAGGAACTAGTGACAGCAAAGCCGCGCAAATTTCTTTTGTCATCAATGGTTTCTTGCTAATATCTTTTATCATAACCATCTCAAGCATTGAAGTATCATCCTCAGTAATCGAAGGATACTCCATGTCACTAACACTACCCTTCTCAATCTTATCCAAAGATGAAATTGAAGCTAATTCTTCTTCATCAACAATTTCGTCGTCGGCATCACCGGCAGATTCATCATTAGAAGACAAAGCGGTGAAATGCACATCTCCAGCACCCGTTCTACGACTGAATAAATATGCTAGGGGGACCATGCCAAAGCCATGGTAATCATCTATCTCGAAAGATCTAGAAGAAATAGGACTTTTGATTGCAAAGTATTGTTCAACGCTGAAGAATGTCGGGTTAAGTTTTTGAAGTAACTGGGTCCAAAAGAGGTAGAACATTCTCTTTTCAGTCCTTATGCACAAGAGTTTTTGTCTTCTTACACTGTCTATTGAAGCTCAGTACTACGCAAAGGATGGCTCACTTCATCAAGAGTTCAAACCAAAGGCAAAGATTCTTGTTGAGGCAAAAGTTGAAGGCAAACAGCCCAAGGAGAGTCCTCATCCAAACTTCTCTCATACATGATAGCAAAAGCTAGGCCTCAAATAACCAAACGAACAAGCATTTTCAAAGATGTCACTTGCACTACTAGCCTTGATTGCAAGACAAGCTTGCTTTGGCATTTTAGCGACTACATCGCCTCCATTCATTTGATACAATGCTTTAACAGAAATTCCTTCTTTACAAAATTCTAACACATAAATGCCCTCAAACGCCTGGTGACCACTTTCTCAAGAGACAGGGTAAACATAGGAAGACATGCCTGTAGTATCCTGTTCCTGTTGTAAGTTCATTGCATAAAGGCGTGTCAGGAAATAAGTCTGCTAAAGAATTCCGTCTAATGTGTTCGCTCTTCATCGCAGCATCTGTGAATATAATTTGATCAGGTCGCAACCTTTGTACAGCAGCATATGCCCTCAGTCTCATTTTGCCAGTTGCAGGAATTTTCAGAAGGTGGTGGACTACGTAAACGAATACGAAAGCTGGTAGATTGGGTGTTATCTCGGCAATTGTTGTCAAAGCTATGTTTTTGTGTGAATGACTGGAATCTCACATGGATTAGGTCCTTTTTCTCCTTCAAAATTCAACGAAGACAGTTGCGGATATGGAGATGTGTCGCTTCCATTGTTCTCTTTTTCTTTTGCAAGTTAGAAAAGAAAAATTTGCTAACCCTTGAAGCTTACCATTGGTTTGGCTGGATTGTTTTTTTTGCAGGATGGATGACCTGATGTAGCAGTGGCTTTTTGCAAGTCATTTCGGACAATAGACGAGTTAATGACGGCGATTGATGGTATTTCTATTAGACAACACGGTGCAGGCTGAAGGTCTTGAAGCCGTTGACCTCACAATAACGTAGCTGTCACAATTATTGCTCTTGTAACACCATTGTTGGTATGGTTCTGAATATGCTATTAGTTGTTCGTGTTGTTGAATGTTCGCTTCCTGGATTTGAATCCTTTTGGGCAGATAACAATATACTCCTGATGTGGATCCACGATCACTGCCGCGACCACCCCGCTGTCAATGTAATCCTGCGATCGGTCGCATATTTGTGTATAATTAGACCCATTTTTGAGGTTGATGATGTAAAGTTTGGACTTAAATGTGTCACTTTTACTTAATTGCAAATTTGAATGCAGCTGGTCTTGACAATACGTGAGCTCTGATATTGTTAACTAGAAAATACTTTGGCAATACAATTCCAATTCTTTGTGTGACATACTCTTACCTTGAACTTGAAAGTAGCTTGTAAAATTTGAATAATCCTATTTATTTCAAAGTCAACCTTTAAAGGAACATAACTTAAAAGCAATATGCATTAACTTGATAACGACCGACAAAAATCTCTTGTAACAAAAGGCAATACTTCAAAATGACCTTGAAAATAATAATAACCCTATGACCTGAATAACTTAAATGAGGAAGGCTAACAATAAGTTTTCTCAAGGCCTAAGAAATAATCTCAAATCAAGGCACCCTAACCACAATTTATATTTTTGGTCTGAACATAAACTTGCATGTTTAAGTAGCTAGAGGAGTGATAATCTCGGTCACAATGCGCCTTCAAACCTCATCTCACACTATGGATCAATCTTCCCGTAATTCCCAATCCCAAGACCTCAAATCGATGACTTGGTGAACTACGTCTCAATGCTTGAGAAGTAAAGACCATCCTGACCATTTGATGAAGCATGATACATATATCAACGATAAGACTTTAAAGTCCACCTCCAAACTTGAGTGGAATAAGATCCCCGAAATTCAGTAAAGCCTAACCAAAAGGAATCCCTGATCCCAAACTTTGAAGAAAACAAAAAGTGAAATCATGGCTATGACTTAATATAAATGCGAATGCAATGTATGAATGCAAAAGATCGAAACAATAAAAGGAGGGAAAATTTTGGGGTGCAACAGCTGCCCCTATTCAAACGGCTTAAATCTGGAAGGTGGAAGGGGTTTGAATACTAAAAGAACCGAAAAATTTGCACTCAAAAGAGTATGGAAAATGTGGTGGAAACACTTGATAAAACAAAACTATTGGGATGCAAAAGTTGATTCTACTGAGAATTAGACACACATGTCTGGACCAAAACCCATATAGGATTTCTTCCGAGCGTAATCATATGACAACCGGTTAACAAATAGCAACATGCATCGGGGAGATGTCATCTGATAAAACTCTCATCATATTTCTCTTTTCCTGAAAGAGATAGCCATATGATGGAAAATAAACTTCACGCTCAAATTTCTCAACTTGTACGGAAGAGATGACCATTTGACGGAAATTGGAAAAAATTCAACAAACTTCTCAACTTGTCTGGAAGAGCTAGCCATTTGTTGGAAAAGTAAAGAGATTCGTATCAAACTTCTCAACTTGTATGGAAGAGATAGCCATTTGATAGAACATTCATCATACTTCCCTTCTTTTGAAAGAGACAACCATATGATGAAGAACAACTTCACGCTCAAATTTCTCAACTTGTACGGAAGAGATGACCATTTGACAGAAATTGGAAAAAAATTCAACAAACTTCTCAACTTGTCTGGAAGAGCTAGCCATTTGTTGGAAAAGTAAAGAGATTCGTATCAAACTTCTCAACTTGTATGGAAGAGATAGCCATTTGATAGAACATTCATCATACTTCCCTTCTTTTGAAAGAGACAGCCATATGATGAAGAACAACTTCACGCTCAAATTTCTCAACTTGTATGGAAGAGATGACCATTTGACGGAAATTGGAAAAAATTCAACAAACTTCTCAACTTGTCTGGAAGAGCTAGCCATTTGTTGGAAAAGTAAAGAGATTCGTATCAAACTTCTCAACTTGTATGGAAGAGATAGCCATTTGATAGAACATTCATCATACTTCCCTTCTTTTGAAAGAGACAGCCATATGATGAAGAACAACTTCACGCTCAAACTTCTTAACTTGTATGGAAGAGATAGCCATTTGACGGAAATTGGAAAAAATTCAACAAACTTCTCAACTTGTCTGGAAGAGATAACCATTTGTTGGAAAAGTAAAGAAATTCGTATCAAACTTCTCAACTTATATGGAAGAGATAGCCATTTGATAGAACATTCATCATACTTCCCTTCTTCTGAAAGAGACATCCATATGATGAAGAACAACTTCACGCTCAAACTTCTCAACTTGTATGGAAGAGATAGCCATTTGACGGAAATTGGAAAAAATTCAACAAACTTCTCAACTTGTCTGGAAGAGATAGCCATTTGTTGGAAAAGTAAAGAAATTCGTATCAAACTTCTCAACTTATATGGAAGAGATAGCCATTTGATAGAACATTCATCATACTTCCCTTCTTTTGAAAGAGGCAGCCATATGATGAAGAACAACTTCACGCTCAAACTTCTCAACTTGTATGGAAGAGATAGCCATTTGACGGAAATTGGAAAAAAATCAACAAACTTCTCAACTTGTCTGGAAGAGATAGCCATTTGTTGGAAAAGTAAAGAAATTCGTATCAAACTTCTCAACTTGTATGGAAGAGATAGCCATTTGATAGAACGTTCATCATACTTCCCTTCTTCTGAAAGAGACAGCCATATGATAAAGAACAACTTCATGCTCAAACTTCTCAACTTGTATGGAAGAGATAGCCATTTGACGGAAATTGGAAAAAAATCAACAAACTTCTCAACTTGTCTGGAAGAGATAGCCATTTGTTGGAAAAGTAAAGAAATTTGTATCAAACTTCTTAACTTGTATGGAAGAGATAGCCATTTGATAGAATCGAAACCATGCTGAGGATGAACAAACTGCTCGAAAAGAGAATGCCATCTATTGATTTCCTGGGAAATCCATGGATAAGAAACAAGCTTCTCAAATAAGGAGACGACCACTTGTTGATTCCGACTAGAGGTCTAGGGATAAGAACAAGCTTCTCCAATAACGAGACTGCCACTTGTTGTCGGGTACAAGTAATCCTAGGGAATGTTGTAGTAATACTGCTAGAGAGCAAAATTCGTCTTCGATGGAAGCCTCCGATAAATTCCTCCCGAGAGACAAATCATTAACAGGTGCAAAATAAATGCACCTTCCATCTGGAAATTCAATTATCACGATTGTCAAAGACCAAAATTCAATCCAGGAACGAGCTGGAAAGAAACTGTCAAGCAAGACACTAACCTGTGAGGAATGAACTTAATTGGGGATTAATCCTATCCAAGTGTGGAAAGGTTAACTAAAGCAAAAATCTTCCATGAGGGTAAAAGCTCAGTGGGGAATTAGAACGAATGTACATTTCCTGCCTAAGGCTGACAAACTCTATTTTGAGAGAGACACATCACTTGGGGATAAATGATACCAAGGTAAGAGGTATGTATTAATGGATGCAACATGAATATGAATATAAATTCAAATATGATGTACATGTATATATATGTGTTATGTTTATGCTGACAAACAGACAAAACAGACACGTAAGATAGATTGGTGAGAAAAACACAACAACCGGATGCCCGACCAGTCTCAACAAGACGTGAGCAACCTATAGCACAGTTGGCTTTGACAAGGATGAAATAGCTTATCTTCTGCCGGGGAATAAAACCAACAATCTACCAAAGCAATTTTAATCAGGCTCAAATAGGTATATCAGGCTTAGCATCTCACCAAAGGCGCTGAGTAAAAAACTTTATCACAAAAAAACGAGTCACATACGTAACACTTTAACGACCCATATTAGAGAATCTTGAGTATGTTGCACTCAACGAGACAATTATTTCACATCTTGTAGTTTAACCATTCTTGGAACAACCATTAATGTCCGTCTTTCGGTTCGCCAACTTAGTAAGCACACACACACATTAAAACAAATATAGTAAAAGGTTTTTATTTCGAAAATCATTATTATTAAGAACAGTGTCATTTTTGAGACGAAGATAGAATAAGAATTGCAAGCAAAGGCATAGGCTCAAATTTCATTAATGGAATGGTAATCTGCCAATAGCGGGATTCCATAGATCTTTACAAAAATTGGAATAAATGGTAATTAAATGGAAGAGACTACATTAAAATTACAATGATCATTACTTTCTCCAACTACTTTGAATCCCCGATATTTTTGAGCTTGAGTCAGATTTGAGGAATTCTTGTCACACGACGTTGTCATCATAGCCCAATACAGTTACTTACCGTTATCCCTAACTTTTGCCTGGACTGCCCTTTCAGGTTTTCAATCCAGCGGGATGATTAATTTCTGTTTATGTCTCTAACTTTTGCCTGAGTCGCCCTTTCGGGTTTTCGACCCACCGAGACGCTCTTTTTTGCCTAAGTCGCCCTTTCGGGTTTTCAACTTACCGAGCTGTTCTTTTTATTTTCATTCGGCGAAGTATTTCTTGACTGTATCTGCGTTTGTAGGACGGGCGAATTCCTCGCCATCCATCGTTGCGAGGATTAATGCGCCGCCTGAAAAAATTCTCTTGACAAAATACGGGCCATCATAATTAGGAGCCCACTTGCCCCTAGAATCTGATATAAAAGGCTGGAGTTTCTTAATCACGAGGTCGCCTTCTCTGAACACACGAGGATGAACCTTCTTATCAAAAGCCTTCTTCATCCTTTGTTGATATAACTGCCCATGGCATAAAGCTGTCATCCTTTTTTCTTCAATCAGATTCAAATCATCGTACCTACTTTGGCACCATTCAGCTTCCGTTAACTTAGCTTCCATCAAAACTCTCATTGACGGGATTTCAACCTCCACAGGGAGCACATCCTCCATACCATATACCAACGAGAAAGGAGTTGCCCTAGTCGATGTACTGACCGAAGTGCGATATCCATGTAAAGCAAAGGGGAGCATTTCATGCCAATCCTTATAAGTGACTGTAACACGGTGGGAGAACTGACTTTAGTTAAATGTTGCGGATAGCAAGAGTTGCCACCGACTTTTATTTTATCCAAAGGAAATGGCATAAAAGAACAGGAAAGACCTTAAAAGATTTTTGGGTTCGGGGGGTAGGTTATGTAAAGGGAAGGTGTTAGCACCCTTTACATCCATGGTTATCCATGGGCTCTTAGTTACTTAGCTCACTTTAAATTGTTTTGAGAAGTGTAGTGTGTGATTGAAAATTTTCTAAAGTACTTTATAATGATCCTTGTACGGATATATATAAAGACTTTGTTTTGAAAATTGTTTGAAAATGTGAAGTGTTATGAAATGTTTTTGAAGGAGTGAGCAAGTACTTAAGAGGAACCTACCCTATGATTAAATCTTTACTGTTCTTGAATGTTCTTTCAATGGTAAGACTATCCCTATTATTAAGGAATAAGTAGTCATTACCTTGGATGTTGTAAGGGACATGTGAAGAGTCATCTGTGATTAGGCAACTGTAAGGTGTCTTAGCAATACGAAGGGACTTATCATCTTTTATTCGAAAGGGACAAGATCATTTACGAAGGCAACAACGAAGGGACTTGATCTTATAATCTTTAAAGGGACTAGATGATTTTTTTAGGAGAAGGGACCTTGCTTTTAGACACCTTACTTGACCTTTTGGTTTAGGCAACATGAGGGATAGCCCTTAAGAAGTGAGATGGCGATCAGAGATCGACTTACGTGTGTGCGTGTATAAATTCAAATATTTATCTTATAATTAGTGATCTAAATTAATTTTAAAGCAAATATGTTATCACTCCCTATTTTACTAACCATAGCAATATATATAAATAAATAAACTACGACTATTACAATGTTTTCACAGTTACATAATAATAAAAACAATTTAAATAAAAATTATATAATAAAATGATAAACATAAGCAATAAATAAAAGGGTTAATAATAAAATAATGATAAAAGGAAAGGTTAGCACAAAATATAGAATATATACAAGCTAATTAAAATTAAATAAACATTTTTTAGAATTTTTTTGATATGAAAATAGAATAATAAAGATAATAATAATAAATCATATATTAATTTATTTACAAAATAAACATGATTAATGATTTAATTATATATATAAGTACAAAAATAATTAAAATGAGAAATTAAAGTTTTAAAAGAAATTAGGGTTTTTAGAAATTAGAAAATAAATTAGGGTTAAGGATAATTAGGGTTTTAATTATATATAAAAAATATTAGGGTTTCTAATTTAATTTACAACATTAATTTAATAGTTAAATAAATATATACATATTAATAAATATTATTAAAAACATATAAAGAAATAAATATATTAAGTTAGATTTTGAGAAAATAATATAAGTTTTAAAAGAAAATAAAGTTTAATTAGAAAATGATTTAGATATTTTTAGAAATTATTTTAATTAATTAAAGAATAAAATAAAGGAATATAAAAAATAAATGAAAACAAAAAACCAAAAAAACAGGACCTGGAATTTGAACCCAGGTCCTTCACCTGGATGAGGACCTCCCAAAACCAGCTAGGCCACCTGCGCGCCTGTGATAGCAACATATCCCAAATTATTTTGTTGTTATCTTGAAAACAAAATAAATCAAGCAAAAAAAATGCATTTTGGCTGGTTTCGAACCCAAGCCCTTCAGTCCATCATACGCACACCAAAACCAACTGAGCTACGCGTTTGTTTGTGAAATATAATCAGAACAAAATCATAATAAAATAAGTTTAATTTTTGAATTATATTTTTCGCGCCAGTCAACTTCATCTTCTACCTCCTGACCTTCGCATTTACCTGCGAATTCTTCCACGAATTTTCCTGCGTGCTAATTCCTGCCAATTCTCAATCATCATGAAAACAATAAAATTTTCTTAAATTGATGAATGAAATATGATCCTCAAGGTCCATACAACACAACCATGTCCTCTAAATTCATTTATATTTAGTGAATCGAAGAACCCTAAATTACGTTTGCAAACCCTAGCTATGGCATCTCCCAATTCCTGCGGCTAAACTCAACCAAATTTATCCAGAAAGTTTCTACATCATCACACAAACATGATTAAGCAAACAAAATCCATTAAAATGCAGTAAATTTATAGAATCGAAAAAAAAACAATTTAAGAACAAGAATGCTTCGGGTTATGGATATGAGCATGATTCTGATGCATTTGAGGATTGGTATCGATTCAGTGAAGTCCAAGGATCCTTCCTATGTTCTTAAAATACCTTTAAATGCCTTGTAAGGATGAAACCGAATTTGAGTTTTTGAATGGTTTTTGTGAAGTTTGAATATGGTGTAAGAGGCTGGGAATTCGTGAATAGTGCTTGGCATCATGTTGTTTATATATGAGTCAATCAAATTAGGTCAAAAGTTCAACAATTTTGTGGATATTTGATCTTTGGGAGATTGAAAAAGATTGGTTCTTAAATTTTGAAATATCTTGATCTAGCCTTGCTATTTTAGGATGATCCTCATTATTCTTGTATCAATCAAGTCCAAATATAATTTATGACCTTCTAGAAACCAAATCAATTTAAATATCCATTATTTTATATTTTATTTGAATTTAAAATGATTTTTAACATAAAAAATTCATAATAAATAAAAACAAAATGAATAAAATTATGAATAAATTAATTTAATTTCGTGCATGATGTCATAAAAGCATTTGGATCACAAAAAAGCAAGCCCATTTGGTGAATTATGGTTTTAAGACCCCATTTGCTTCATAAACCTCTCAAACATTTCCCAACTTTGCAAGGGCACAAATCCTTCAATTTTAATGCTATGAAGGTGTTCTTGGACATTTTGGAAAGCTTAAAGATTCCTCTAACCAACCTCTTTGATCTCATGTCCATATCCTTTACCATTATCAAGTTATGCTCTTTTGAAGTTGTTGACTTTTTGTTGACTTTTAAAAGGACCTATAATGTCTTAGCTCATACCTTCCAAATGAAGCATTTTTGGGGTTGGCTTATGAGACACAAAGTTGTAGAGAATTCAATTTCCTTCAAAATGAACTTTGGATCGAAAATTTTTGAAGAAGCATGTGAAAGTCATGGCTGGTCAAAGTTTAGTTGACTTTTCCTAGGAAAACCCTAATTTAGAAACTCCTGATTCTTGATGATCTGAAATCTCCTTGATGAATCATGATAAACCCTTGATAAAATGATGAATTTTACTTCATATACTTGATGTTGTAAAAAAATCATGAAGTTTGACTTTGGTTTGACCACAGTTGACCTTAGTTTGACTTTTTAACTACTTTGACTGATTTTAGCCTATCTGATCATCTGACTGAGCAAACCTTTTGGGAAAGCCTTGAAACTTGACATGGGGATTCTTGAACACATATAGGGTGTCATGAAGCTCATTTGAAGCCTTGGAAGTCCATTTAGCCTGATGAAAGTCAAAACCCTAGTTTAGGATGCATTGCTTAGGAGGATGCATTGTCTGAGGGAATTGTCAAACTTTCTGACTAATTGTGAATCTTGTGAATCTTGTGAATCTCATGAGATGTCTTGTGAGCCTTGTGAACCTCTTGGAACCTCTTAGTACACAAACTCTTATCTTGTGAGGGCAAATATTGGGGTGCAACAGCTACCCCTGTTCAATTTTCTGAAACCTGAGGGGTTAGATTGGTATATGTGCCATTCGTGACCTGGAAGGTTGAAGGGGATTGAACACAAAAGCCCAAAAATTTGCACTCGCCGGTGCGTAGAGTAAAGCTGATGATTAATCGTATATGTTTTATTGGGCTTGAAGATGCCACTTGGAAGAACTAGAGATGGGCTTAGAGATGCCATCTGAGGTATCAGGATGTGATGATGTCTTTATGTTGATACTGGATATCAGTATTAGGTCTTCGTATAGGCCGTCTCTGAATCGTTTATGCAACATGATTTGAATTGTTGAATGGACTGGTATAAATAAATCTTCGTGACGATTATCTCTTCTGGAAGTATCTTGGATTAGGGAATGGATCTTCTTACAGACCGTTTGCCTACTCTCCAAGGTCAAAAGAACGTCAGGATTAGTTCTTCTGAAAATTATCTTGAACCAGGGAATGGATCTTTGTACAGATCGTTTGCCTGCTATTCAAGGGCCAAAAGAACGTCAGGATTAGTTCTTCTGAAAAATATCTTGAACCAGGGAATGGATCTTTGTATAGACTGTTTGCCTGCTATTCAAGGGCCAAAAGAACGTCAGGATTAGTTCTTCTGAAAAATATCTTGAACCAAGGAATGGATCTTTGTACAGACCGTTTTCCTTCTATTCAAGGTCAAAATAACGTCATGATTAGTTCTTCTGAAAATTATCTTGAACCAGGGAATGGATCTTTATACAGGTCGTTTGCCTGTTATTCAAGGGCCAATAGATTATATCTTCTGAAAATATCTTGAACCAGGGAATGGATCTTTGTACAGATCGTTTGCCTGCTATTCAAGACCAGATAGATGAAATCTTCTGGAAATATCCTGGATTAGGGAATGGATCTTCTTACAGACCGCTTGCCTACTCTCCGAGGACATCTTGAGTAATGTATGGATCATTTCTGACCTGTTGTAAATTGTTGATGTTGTTTTATCTGTATATAACTATCCTGCAAGGAGAATGTTAGTTTATGCAATATGTATGCATGCCTAGTATGATGCACCTAAATAAATGTATTATGCATTTATGGATATGTATGTTATGGTATGATGTAAATGATGTATGTATGAATCATGCAGCCTGAAACGTCTGGATATCTTTGTATAACAACTGCTGGCTAGGGAAAATAAATCCCGATTCGTTGCTGAAGAATATGAGGAACTCGTTCTCGTCTTGTTTGATAGTATAGTATTCATAACCTCCTGTCTTCGTTCGTCGTACTTCTATTGAAGGAATAAATTCCTGAGTATCCTGACTGAGGATAAAAGAGATGGACATAAATTCAAGGGGAGATGTAACTCGAAGTATCTATGAAGATAGATTTGCCCTGCTGGGGATTTGTAGTTGTCTTGTGGGGATATACCGGCGAAGCTTCGTTGAATTCCTACCTTCGTTCGTCCTTAGTAAGTACTATTACTGCATTTTCATGCATTTCTGGTAAACATCAATCATATTCAAGCATTTTATGCATTTCTGGTAAACATCAATCATATTCAAAAGCATACATACATTCAAACACAACCAATGGACGTTTCGCTTATGTAAATAGGGTAAAAGTAAATCTGGATTCAAAGATGAGATTTTATTTATATCACAAAGTGACTTATACATGGGCAAGTTTGTACAAGGAGACAGAAATCCTAGTAAGAGGAATTCGTCGTAAATTTTTTTACAAAACAAAGAAAATCAGTTATGTGGGAAATAATCCTATTGAGTTTCAATTCTACTATTGCCATTATCTTCAAGTATCCCATCTTCTGCTGTTGAGACGGAAACGATTGGATTGATCTTTATCTGTTCGAGCTTGAATTAAGTAGCACAACTGGTTGGAATTACATGGGTGATCAAAACGAGACATAGTCATACGCCTTAATCCCTAACTTTTGCCTGGATTGCCCTTTCAGGTTTTCAATCCACCGGGATACCCTTTTTTGCCCAAGCCGCCTTTTCAGGTTTTCGACTTGCCGGGTGTACATTTTTTATATATATCCCTAATTTTTGCCCGAACCCTTTTGGTTCGCCGGGATGCCCTTATTTTTTCCTAGGCCAGTCAACCTAGCGGGTCTCTTTTTTATGCGTAGTATTTTTTAACTATGTCTGCGTTTACAGGCTGTGGGAAGTCTTCACCATCCATAGTAGTAAGTATCATGGCACCTCCTGAGAATACTGTTTTGACTACAAATGGTCCTTCATATGTAGGAGTCCACTTGCCCCTAGGATCACCCAGTAGTAATATGATACGCTTGATTACCAAGTCACCAGCCTGATATACCTTTGGCTTAACCTTCTTATTAAAAGCCTTGATCATCCGTTTCTGGTACATCTGACCATGACAAACAACTGCCAACCTCTTCTCATCAATCAAATTTATCTGGTCAAGTCGAGTCTGAATCCACTCATCTTCATCCAAGCTTGCATCCTTCATGATTCTTAAGGAAGGGATCTGAACTTCAATGGGCAGAACTGCTTCCATACCATAAACTAAGGAGAATGGGGTTGCCCCTATTGAAGTACATATTGTAGTACGATAACCATGAAGAGCAAATGGTAACATCTCATGCCAATCCTTGTAAGTAACAGTTATCTTCTGTAGAATCTTCTTAATGTTCTTATTAGCAGCTTCTACTGCCCCATTCATCTTCGAACGATACGGAGAAGAGTTGTGATGTTTAATCTTGAACTGCATGTAGAGATTAGTAATCATAGTGTTATTCAAATTAGAGCCATTGTCAGTAATAATCCTTTCAGGGATGCCATACTTACATATGAGATTATTCTTAATGAATCGGGCCACCACATTCTTAGTAACAGATGCAAATGAAGCTGCCTCTACCCACTTAGTAAAGTAATCAATAGCAAACAGGATGAAACGATGCCCATTAGAAGCAGTAGGATTGATCTCACCAATCATATCAATTCCCCACATAGCAAAAGGCCAAGGAGCAGTCAACACTTTCAATGGTGATGGGGGTATATGTACTTTATCAGCATAGATTTGACATTTGTGACATGTTCTGGAATGTTGATAGCAGTCAGCTTCCATGGTAGACCAATAGTATCCTGCTCTCAATATCTTATTTGCCATAGTATGACCACTAGAATGAGTGCCAAAGATCCCATCATGCATGTCTTCCATAATATCAGTTGCTTCCTTCTTATCCACACAACGAAGCAAAGTTGAATCATGATTGCATTTGTACAAAATTCCATTACTCAAAAAGAATTTAGCAGAAAACCTCCTCAGAAATTTCTTATCTTTGACAGATGCCCCTTCAGGGAACTCCTGAGCTTCAAGATATCTTTTCACTTCATAGAACCAAGGCTTCCCTTCTTCTTCTTCACTATCAATCTCATTGCAGTATGCAGTCTTCTCAAATCTATCAATAGTAATCTTGGGAGCTTCATCATCCAGCTGATCTCAAACATAGATGCCATGGTGGCTAATGCATCTGCCAACTGATTTTCTCTTCGTGGAATATGTCCAAAGGTAATCTCTTCAAAATATAGCATCAAAGACAACACATGCTCTATGTAAGGAATGAGATTATCATGCTTGGTATCCCAATCTCCTTTTATCTGACTTACTACCAGGGCTGAATCTCCATATACGTCCAGGAACTGAATCTTCATATCAATGGCAGCTTTGATACCCAGGATACATGCCTCATACTCAGCCATGTTATTCGTACAATAGAAACAAATTCTTGCAGTAATCGGGGTATGACAACCTTCAGGGGAAATGATCACAACACCAACACCATTACCAAGTGCATTAGAAGCTCCATCAAAAACCATAGTCCATCGGGATCCTTGTTCAGGTCCGTCATATTGTCCAGGTTCTTTGGTAATAATCATAATGTCTTCATCAGGGAACTCAAAACTCATTGATTGATAATCATCCATTGCTTGATGAGCCAAATGATCAGCTACAACACTTCCTTTAATGGCCTTCTGAGAAGTATACTGTATATCGTATTATGTTAAGATCATTTGCCATCTCGCTATTCGTCCGGAGAGAGCAGGTTTCTCGAATATGTACTTGATTGGATCCATCTTCGAAATCAATAAGGTAGTATGAGTCAACATATACTGTCTTAGTCGGCGAGAAGCCCATGCCAAAGCGCAGCAAGTTTTCTCGAGCAGTGAGTATCTTGTTTCACAGTCGGTAAACTTTTTGCTAAGGTAGTATATTGCCTGCTCTTTTCGACCAGACTCGTCATGTTGCCCCAATACACGCCCCATTGAGTTGTCTAATACTGTTAAGTACATAATCAAGGGTCTTCCATCAACTGGTGGCATCAAAATTGGAGGTTCTAGGAGATATTTCTTGATTTCATTAAAGGTTGTCTGGCACTCATCATTCCACTCCATTACCTGATCTTTCTTCAACAACTTGAAGATTGGCTCACAGGTAGCAGTTAATTGGGAAATAAATCTTGCAATGTAATTCAATCGTCCCAAGAAACCTCTAACTTCCTTCTCAGTACGGGGAGCTGGCATCTCTTGTATAGCTTTCACTTTTGCAGGATCCAATTCAATACCTTTTCCACTGACGATGAAACCCAGGAGTTTACCAGATCTAACTCCAAAAGTACATTTGTTTGGATTCAATCTCAACTTGTATTTCTTCAACCTTTCAAACAGCTTATGCAGATGATCAAGGTGTTGCTCTTCATTCTGGGATCTGGCTATCATATCATCCACATATACCTCTATCTCATGATGAATCATATCGTGAAACAAAGCCACCATACCACGCTGATATGTTGCCCCGGCATTCTTCAAACCAAATGACATCACTTTATAACAAAAAGTGCCCCACTGTGTAACAAATGTAGTCTTCTCCATTGAAGGAAAATAGCGATCTAAACGCAGCGGAAAACAAAAATTTTCCTTTAGTGATCCTTACGAATGAGCATGGTCAGTGATAGAATCGTTACCTCTTTGTGGCGATTCAGATCTTTGATGCAGCGATCACAAGCGTTGATGAAGTGCAACGCCTCTACTCAGTCCACACGAACAGCTTCCGGTCACAGTGCTAGCTGCTTACGAACGGAATTATTTGAGTGAGAATCAAAAACGAAATTGCATCAAGTGAAAGCTTCATCACAAGGGTTCCTTTTATAGACTCTCTTGTGGGCTGCGGGCTAAAAGCCCAATTCACATGATCCATAATAATATTATATATTATTATAATAACTATTATTATAATAAATATATTTATTTTATTATTATTTTATAACCATTATAAAATAACAATAATTATTATTATATTATCCGAATTTCTATTTTCACTTAAGTGCACCGTACCTTACGGTGTTCCTTTGATTTCTCTATCTCTCATCAAACTGTCCTTATGTGTGTGACCCTGTAGGATTTCGTAACGTTGGTAATTATATTAAATTATATATTTAACATAATAAACAGTGAGCGGTATCTAGCAACACATCACTGCTACCCAAGTCACGAAAATGTCATGTGATCTGACAAAACCTTTTTCGTGATAATATATGTTTGTACAATTACCCTTTTGCCCCTATGTCTATATTGAACACAAGGCATACACTGTGTCATCCTTGTCCAGTTCAATATTGGGCCCTTAGACATTTCTCCTGTTATGCAGGATTGGCAAATTCCATCTAGGACACTCATGTCCCTCAGCATGCTTCGTGGAGTGCCCATCAACTGTCTTTATGATCATCCAGTTACGGATAATGTTTGATCAACAATAAAGCACCCGACTCTACATCTAGGGTCCATAGTGGTTTCAGGTCGAAGGGTGGTAATACACCATTATCACCATGAGAATAACTTATGACACTTTGCATAACATACTATGTAGTATTCTCATAGCGGGTCAATCCGGTATAAATATTACTCCTAATATTTATACCTATGTCAAGACTTGATAAATCTTTATCCATGATCCATGAGATGTGATCATCAATCTATCTTCATAATAGTCTCAATGCTTTAATGTTATCCCACTTTGCAATAAAGCTTGACTACGGATATTTTAAGAATAATGTCTTTATGTTTAATGGGATCTCATGATTAAGTCACACTTAACATTTCATTAAACAGACTAACTATTCTAGGGACTTTATTATTCTGAAAGACAAACATAGTAAAGAAATGCCTTTTATTATTAAACGAATAATCCGATACAAGTACCAAAAAGTATTGGCCTCTAGGGCTTACACCAACATCCATATCTTCAGGTGCCATCTTGATTTGATTGTAACCAGAGAAACCATCCATGAAAGAGAATATCTTATGTTGAGCAGTGTTGTCTACCAGAACATCAATATGAGGAAGTAGAAAGTCATCTTAAGGGCTGGCCTTGTTCAAATCCATGTAATCTACACACATACGTACCTTACCATCTTTCTTAGGTACCGGTACCACATTTGCAACCCATTGAGGATAAGAAGTCACAACTAAGAACCCTGCATCAAACTGTTTCATTACCTCTGCTTTAATCTTCTCTGACATTTCAGGACGCATGCGACGAACCTTCTGTTTCTTTGGATGACAATCTTCTTTTACCGGTAAACGGTGAACCACAATGTTTGTATCCAACCCTGGCATATCTTCATAAGACCAAGCAAAGATATCCACATAATCATGTAACATCTGAATTAATCTGCTCTTAATACCATCTTCTAATTCAGCCCCTATCTTGAATTCTTTCCTGTTTTCTTCAGTTCCCAGATTCACAACTTCGATTGGCTCTTCATGTGGCTGTATAGCTTTCTCTTCTTGTTGTAACAACCTAGCAAGCTCTACAGGTACTTCACAATCTTCCTCCTTTCCATCTTCAGCTTGATAGATTGGATTCTCGAAATTATAATTGGCAATAGTAGAATTGTTATCAACAGGATCTAGAGTGGATGAGGATCTGCATTTTAGTGATGTGGGTGTGTGTAAGAACACATAGCTGATAAAAGAAGAATAAAATAAAAGAAAGACAGGGAACACAATATTTACGAAAACGAAACGTCCACTGATTTTTATTGAATGAAGTATGCAAATGAAATGACATCCCGAAACAAGCATACCATTGTGCCCCGGGTAAGGCACAAGGCTTAAAAGTTTAATTGTTCAAAACTTACAAACTTAAAAGTAATAACACAGTAATAGTATTTACTCCTGACTAAAGGAGATAGGAATAACATCTTCAGCCTTCCAGTTATTGAGCCCATCACCCACAGTAGGAAAAATCCAAGCATCCAAGTTGTAGTCTTCATTATAGTCACCCACAACATTGATTTGATCTTTCATAATTCCTTGATTGGTGATACGAAAAGCACGAGCACGGCGAACAGCCTTCTGGGACTCTGCAGTGAAACCCAAACCAAACTTGTCAGACTTGTAAGGAATGTCAGGAAGCTGACCCCAAATAGTACAACCACCTTCTTGAACCACAGCTCTAGCATCTTTGAGGGAGGCCATTGTAGGAGGTATTCTGGTGACCACATGAACTCTTTTGACAACAGGAGGAGCTTCAGTATTAGGAACAACCCAAGGAACTACTTCAAACGTCTGGCAAGGAGTTTCAACATATTCACCTTCTACTTCAACATACTTGAAAGTATTCACATGACTGACTATATATTTTTCCTCTCCGTAGACAGTAACAACCTTTCCCTTTACTGGATATCTCAACTTCTGATGTAAAGTGGAGGTCACAGCACCTGCCCCATGGATCCAGGGGCGCCCAAGCAAACAAGAGTACGAAGGACGAATATCCATTACATAGAAGGTTGAATTGAAGATCTGAGACCTACTTTTATTGGGAGATCTATTTCTCCGTGCACCACTCTTCTCGAACCATCAAAGGCCTTCACCACTATATTACTTGGTCTCAACACAACATCTTCAGGACTAAGCTTGTTCAGAACCTCTTTGGGAAGTACATTCAGTGAAGAACCATTGTCTATCAACACATATGACAGGGTAGTGCCCCTACATTCAATAGAGATATGTAAAGCCCTGTTATGATTCCTCTTGGCAGGAGTCAAATCAGCATCAGAAAAGCCTAACCCATTATCATAGGTCAGGTGTGCAACACAATTTTCAAACCGATCCACAAAAATCTCATTTGGTACATGAGCAATCTTCAAGAATTTAATCAAGGCCTTGGCATGAGCCTCAGAACATAGCAACAATGACAACATGGAAATCTTGGAGGGAGTATGCCCCAATTGGTCAAAAATATCATAATCACTCTTGCGAATGATTTTCAACACTTCTTCCATCTGCTTAGAAAGATCATCGGCAGTTGGTGTCTCAGCTTGCACAGGTTCAATAACAGGACCTTTGCCCCGAGCATCAGTAGTGGAGGTAGTAGCTGGAGTAACTGTATTCTTGGAGGTAGCCGGAGGAGAGAAAATTCTTCCACTTCTTGTGATCTTACTAGATCCAGCAATATTATCAACATCAAGGTTTTCATCAGCAACAGGTGTATCAGCTAAGGGTTCCTGCTTAACACCATGAATATAAACATCAGAACCGTAATGCCAAGGTACAGCTTTATCAGAAGTATACGGAATAGGACCAGGAGTGGTAATAATCATAGGTGCAACTCTAGCTTCAGCAACAATCTTCACAGGGCCTTCAGCAGTAATCTTGATTGGACCCTTATAAGTGATCTTGACAGGGCCCTTGGAAGTAATCCTCACTGGCACTTTGTCAACCATATCCACCTCTTCGACCTTCGCACCTTGAGTTATATGTTCAACCATGCTCTCCATAGAAGGTGTCCTTTCAAACAATATGGTGTAATTGTCCATGAGGCGTTGAATACCATCCTTCAACTTCCAGCAGCTATCCGGTTTATAAGCACAATAGAAACAATCTTCATTACAACCTGGAAAGAACCCAGCTTGTACCAACTTCTTCTTGATAATAGATAATGGTGTAGTCACATCTGCAACTGAGGAAATATGGGAAACTTCATCAATAGCATTGACAGTCTTCTCATGATTTGGCATGGGAGCAGTAATCACATTTGGAGTACCCAGAGGGTCAAACTCAATTTCTCCAGCATCAATCATATCCTGAATCTTGTTCTTCAATATCCAACAATTGTTGGTATCATGTCCCTGACAATTAGAGTGATATGCACATCGTGCATTAGGATTGTACCTAAGAGAGGTAACATTAGGATTCTGATGAGGGTCCTTCAAAGTAATGAGTTCCCCTTTCAACAAGTGTTGCAAGGCTTGGGCCAGTGACATGTTGATCTTGGTGAACTGTCTTCTAGGCCTCTGTTGATTGCCCTGTGGTGGCTCTGGTGTTGCAGGAGTAGGATTGGAGATGTGAACTGCACTCACAGATTGGTGCCTCCTATTACGACCAGGTTGACCATAAATAGCATTTGACTCCTTCTTCCCACTAGGGGGCTTCTTTGCAGTACTTGATGAAGAGGCACTCACATGTATTTTGCCACTTCTTATGCCACTTTCTACACGCTCTCCAGTCATTATCAACTCATTGAAGCCAAATGATGAGCTTCCAATGAGATGACTATAAAAAGGACCATTCAGCATACTCATAAACATGTCTACTAACTCCCTGTCAGTCAGAGGAGGTTGTACTCTACCAGCCAAGTCTCTCCACTTCTGAGCATACTCCTTGAAGTTCTCCTTAGCACCCATAGACATGCTTTGGAGTTGCATGCGAGTAGGTGCTAGATCAGCATTGTATTGGTATTGCCTAAAGAAGGCCTCAGCAAGATCATTCCAATCACGGATGTTGACACTCTCCAATTGATAGTACCATTCCAATTGAGCTCCAGACAAGCTTTCTTGGAAGAAATGAATACACAACTTTTTATCAGCAGTATGAGGTTGAATCCTTCGGACGTAGGACCTTAGATGCAGCTTGGCACACGAGACACCATCATATACTACAAAAGCAGGGACCTTGAAACCAATGGGTATAACCACTCTAGATATCAAACTCAGATCTTCAAAATCCAGCCCAGAAGACTTTTGCAATTCCATAGCATTCATTCTATCCACCAGCATCTTGAACTTATCTTCATTAGGATCATGATAGTAATTTGCTTCAGAATCAGAATCCCCCATAGTATTATGGAGACTGCCTCCCTCTTTCTCAGACTCTTCAGACTCATAATCTTCAACCTGTTCCTTGGTCTTGACAGGACCTTTGAACCTTCTTCCCAGATTAATAAGACCTCCTGATCTTCTAGTCTTCTTAGTCTTCTTAGCCAGCAGTGTCTTCAATTCATCTTGTCCCTTGGACAAGTTCAGGATCAGCTCTTGGAATTGTGAGTTTTGTGCCTGGAGATCTTTGACTGTTTGTTCAAGAGCCATTTCTGCTGAAATAAACAGCGAGAAGATAAGATACCTATTCATAAGAAACCTGTGATGTAATGATATGGTGTACAAATGCGTATGCAATGTTTTCAAGGACCGCAGGATTTAAATTTGTTTAAACAAACAAAAAAGTAAACTTTTATTAGTAATAAACTTGTTTGCCTCTTGGGCTTATAATAAAAATGAAATGAATACAAAAATGGGGTTTTAAGTCTCCCATGGACGTTTCCTCTTTGTGTTGAGGTATGAGTTGAGATTTCGCTCCTCGTGAAGTTTCTTTGTTAGCTCCAGGATTCTTTCTTGACTTGCTTTGTAATGAGTCTCAAAAGTATCCCTTTGCTCCTTCAACTGGATCCAGGACCTCTGTAATTCTTCCATGTCAGTGGGCATGTCTGGATGAAGGATGGTATAAGGAGTATCTCCTTCAGCAACAGGCTCCATAGTAACTGGCAGGATGGCCGGATATGGCATCATAAGAGTCTGAGCACGAGATCGCACCCATCTGAGGTAAGCTTCCATAGGAATAGTGTACTTGGGCTCCAGAGTCTTGCTGTCAACCTTGTTCACTTTCCCCCATGCTCGTATAAACCTTTGACGATAACCTTGCAGATCGTTGTCGTAGTCAAACACAATACCCTGAATCAGCATGTCATGAGGATCATCACTTCGAGCGTAACCAAACTGACGTAGAGCTAAGGAAGGATTGTAGGTGATGCCCCCTCTTATGCCAAGGAGTGGCACATTAGGGAACTCCCCACAACAGTCAATGATAGTAACATTTTCCATAGATCTAGAGCACCAATGAATATCTGAATGAGAAAGTGACATGATCCTCTTAGACCACCTGAACCCTTGTTCATTCTTCATCATTGATCTAGGAAGGTGAGAAATAAACCACCTGGACAATAGAGGTATACAACACATCATAGTTCCTCGTGCCTTCGTAGTACGGGTATGAAAAGAGTGTAAGATGTCTCCAAGTAATGTAGGCACTGGATTATGAGTCAGAAATATGTTGATGGCGTGTACGTCTATGAACTGGTCTGGATTGGGGAACAACACTAAGCCATAAATCAATAGGGCTAAGATCTCCTCAAAAGAATCATATCTCATAGCCTTCAGGAACACTTAAGCTTTCTCCATCAATACCTTAGAAAGAATACCCTTAACTCCACTCCTTGTTTCTAAGACAATGTCTGATTTCTTTAAATGTAGGGCTGCAACAATGACTTCAGGTTTAGGTTCTTTCTCTAAGCCTGTGAAGGGTCTCTGATCAAGGATAGGTATACCCAGAAGTTTGGAGAACTCTTCCATTGTAGGAACCAGCTGATAATCGGGGAATGTGAAGCAATGATGTTTAGGATCAAAGAACTGAAACAGGACACTCATCATGCCTTCATCAAATCCTGAAGTAACCATATCCAGTAGGGGACCATGTCTATTGATGAACTGGGAGTTTTCAGAAACCTGAGAAACCAATTCCTTAAGGTTAGAAGGTATTCCTACAAAGTTGATCCGGATAGTGTTCCTACGAGCAAAAGCCATGACCTGCAACAAAGAACAAAGATAAATCCTTTAGTCCTTGAAATGGTTAGTGAAAATGCTATGCTTATGATGCATGATGATGCTATGATGTTATGCTCAATCACAAACATGTGGCACATACAAACAAGTCACACAATAGCCCTAGGTTTGAAGGCTTGCATTAGGTTTAAAGGTAAGTACCCTCCCTTGAAGTTTAGTTGGTTCATCCTGTCCTACAAAAGTAACCAGGTTCTAAGGGATCTTAATATCATTGATCCTTCACAAGGGTGGTTGTTCAGTATGCAACTTACTTGCCAACCAAAACCCTCCAAGTTTAGAATCTCAATGAGTGTAGCATCGAGTATCAACCAACTTCAGTCTTCACCAAAGCCGATTATCTCACTACTTTCTAAAGGTCAAGATGAGATAACTAGGGTTCTAAAAGTTAGTTAGTGTATTGACAACATATGGCAGCCTCATATTATCCTCAACTTGACTTAAGGAACATAAGTACCAACCAAGAAGTCACACTAACTATGGCCACCAGATCAACCATATCGGTATACGCCGTACAGTTTCCTTGGTCTATTGCCATTTACCTAAGGTACACTAGATCCGGGTTAGGATCTTTCACACATAAGAGCACCCAACAAGATAAGTATAAAGCAAACAAGGCAAACAATTTTAAAGTGATCTAATTCCTAAGGGTACCCCTCTTTTATTAAATCCCCAGCAGAGTCGCCAGTTCTGTAACACTGTGGGAGAACTGACTTTAGTTAAATGTTGCGGATAGCAAGAGTCGCCATCGAATTTTATTTTATCCAAAGGAAATGGCATAAAAGAACAGGAAAGACCTTAAAATATTTTTGGGTTCGGGGGGTAGGTTATGTAAAGGGAAGGTGTTAACACCCTTTACATCCATGGTTATCCATGGGCTCTTAGTTACTTAGCTCACTTTAAATTGTTTTGAGAAGTGTAGTGTGTGATTGAAAATTTTCTAAAGTACTTTATAATGATCCTTGTACGGATATATATAAAGACTTTGTTTTGGAAATTGTTTGAAAATGTGAAGTGTTATGAAATGTTTTTGAAGGAGTGAGCAAGTACTTAAGAGGAACCTACCCTATGATTAAATCTTTACTGTTCTTGAATGTTCTTTCAATGGTAAGACTATCCCTATTATTAAGGAATAGGTAGTCATTACCTTGGATGTTGTAAGGGACATGTGAAAGGTCATTTGTGATTAGGCAACTGTAAGGTGTCTTAGCAATACGAAGGGACTTATCATCTTTTATTCGAAAGGGACAAGATCATTTACGAAGGCAACAACGAAGGGACTTGATCTTATAATCTTTAAAGGGACTAGATGATTTTTTAGGAGAATGAAACTTGCTTTTAGACACCTTACTTGACCTTTTGGTTTAGGCAACATGAGGGATAGCCCTTAAGAAGTGAGATGGCGATCAGAGATCGACTTACGTGTGTGCGTGTACAAATTCAAATATTTATCTTATAATTAGTGATCTAAATTAATTTTAAAGCAAATATGTTATCACTCCCTATTTTACTAACCATAGCAATATATATAAATAAATAAACTACGACTATTACAATGCTTTCACAGTTACATAATAATAAAAACAATTTAAATAATAATTATATAATAAAATGATAAACATAAGCAATAAATAAAAGTGTTAATAATAAAATAATGATAAAAAGAAAGGTTAGCACAAAATATAGAATATATACAAGCTAATTAAAATTAAATAAACATTTTTTAGAATTTTTTTGATATGAAAATAGAATAATAAAGATAATAATAATAAATCATATATTAATTTATTTACAAAATAAACATGATTAATGATTTAATTATATATATAAGTACAAAAATAATTAAAATGAGAAATTAAAGTTTTAAAAGAAATTAGGGTTTTTAGAAATTAGAATATAAATTAGGGTTAAGGATAATTAGGGTTTTAATTATATATAAAAAATATTAGGGTTTCTAATTTAATTTACAATATTAATTTAATAGTTAAATAAATATATGCATATTAATAAATATTATTAAAAACATATAATGAAATAAATATATTAAGTTAGGTTTTGAGAAAATAATATAAGTTTTAAAAGAAAATAAAGTTTAATTAGAAAATGATTTAGATATTTTTAGAAATTATTTTAATTAATTAAAGAATAAAATAAAGGAATATAAAAAATAAATGAAAACAAAAAACCAAAAAAACAGGACCTGGAATTTGAACCCAGGTCCTTCACCTGGATGAGGACCTCCCAAAACCATCTAGGCCACCTGCGCGCCTGTGATAGCAACATATCCCAAATTATTTTGTTGTTATCCTGAAAACAAAATAAATCAAGCAAAAAAAATGCATTTTGGCTGGTTTCGAACCCAAGCCCTTCAGTCCATCATACGCACACCAAAACCAACTGAGCTACGCGCTCGTTTGTGAAATATAATCAGAACAAAATCATAATAAAATAAGTTTAATTTTTGAATTATATTTTTCGCGCCAGTCAACTTCATCTTCTACCTCTTGACCTTCGCATTTACCTGCGAATTCTTCCACGAATTTTCCTGCGTGCTAATTCCTGCAAATTCTCAATCATCATGAAAACAGTAAAATTTTCTTAAATTGATGAATGAAATATGATCCTCAAGGTCCATACAACACAACCATGTCCTCTAAATTCATTTATATTTAGTGAATCAAAGAACCCTAAATTAGGTTTGCAAACCCTAGCTATGGCATCTCCCAATTCCTGCGGCTAAACTCAACCAAATTTATCCAGAAAGTTTCTACATCATCATACAAACATGATTAAGCAAACAAAATCCATTAAAATGCAGTAAATTTATAGAATCGAAAAAAAACAATTTAAGAACAAGAATGCTTCGGGTTATGGATATGAGCATGATTCTGATGCATTTGAGGATTGGTATCGATTCAGTGAAGTCCAAGGATCCTTCCTATGTTCTTAAAATACCTTTAAATGCCTTGTAAGGATGAAACCGAATTTGAGTTTTTAAATGGTTTTTGTGAAGTTTGAATATGGTGTAAGAGGCTGGGAATTCGTGAATAGTGCTTGGCATCATGTTGTTTATATATGAGTCAATCAAATTAGGTCAAGAGTTCAACAATTTTGTGGATATTTGATCTTTGGGAGATTGAAAAAGATTGGTTCTTAAATTTTGAAATATCTTGATCTAGCATTGCTATTTTAGGATGATCCTCATTATTCTTGTATCAATCAAGTCCAAATATAATTTATGACCTTCTAGAAACCAAATCAATTTAAATATCCATTATTTTATATTTTATTTGAATTTAAAATGATTTTTAACATAAAAAATCATAATAAATAAAAACAAAATGAATAAAATTATGAATAAATTAATTTAATTTCGTGCATGATGTCATAAAAGCATTTGGATCACAAAAAAGCAAGCCCATTTGGTGAATTATAGTTTTAAGACCCCATTTGCTTCATAAACCTCTCAAAACTTTCCCAACTTTGCAAGGGCACAAATCCTTCAATTTTAATTCTATGATGGTGCTCTTGGACATTTTGGAAAGCTTAAAGAGTCCTCTAACCAACCTCTTTGGTCTCATGTCCATATCCTTTACCATTATCAAGTTATGCTCTTTTGAAGTTGTTGACTTTTTGTTGACTTTTAAAAGGACCTATAATGTCTTAGCTCATACCTTCCAAATGAAGCATTTTTGGGCTTGGCTTGTGAGACACAAAGTTGTAGAGAATTCAATTTCCTTCAAAATGAGCTTTGGATAGAAATTTTTTGATGAAGCATGTGAAAGTTATGGCTGGTCACAGTTCAGTTGACTTTTCCTGTGAAAACCCTAATTTAGAAACTCCTGATTCTTGATGATCTGAAATCTCCTTGATGAATCATGATCAAACCTTGATCAAATGATGAATTTTAATTCATATACTTGATTTTGGAAAAAAATCATGAAGTTTGACTTTGGTTTGACCACAGTTGACCTTAGTTTGACTTTTTAACTGCTTTGACTGATTTTAGCCTATCTGATCATCTGACTGAGCAAACCTTTTGGGAAAGCCTTGAAACTTGACATGGGGATTCTTGAACACATATAGGGTGTCATGAAGCTCATTTGAAGCCTTGGAAGTCCATTTATCCTGATGAAAGTCAAAACCCTAGTTTAGGATGCATTGCTTAGGAGGATGCATTGTCTGAGGGAATTGTCAAACTTTCTGACTAATTGTGAATCTTGTGAATATTGTGAACCTCATGAGATGTCTTGTGAGCCTTGTGAACCTCTTGGAACCTCTTAGTACACAAAGTCTTATCTTGTGAGGGAACATTTTGGGGTGCAACAGTGACGACCATCTTCTGAATGATCGTCTTGATGTTCTTGTTAGCGGCTTCCACTGCACCATTCATCTTGGGCCTGTAAGGAGAAGAGTTATGGTGTTCATTCTTGAACTCTGCGCATATTTCCTTCATCATTTTATTGTTCAGGTTTGATCCATTATCAGTGATGATCCTACTTGGGATACCATACCGGCAAATGAGGTTATTCTTGAAAAATCGGACTACCACCTGTCTAGTCACATTGGCGTAGGAGGCTGCCTCTACCCATTTTGTAAAGTAGTCAATGGCCACTAGGATGAAACAATGTCCATTGGAAGCTTTCGGCTCAATCATACCAATCATATTGATGCCCCACATGGAAAAAGGCCACGGAGAAGAAAGAACATTGAGAAGAGTCGGAGGGATATGGAATTTATCAGCGTAAACCTAACATTTATGACATTTCTTCACATATTTGCAGCAATCGGATTCCATTGTCAACCAGTAATATCCTGCCCTCAACATCCTTCTAGCCATAGCATGTCCATTAGCGTGAGTGCCAAATGATCCTTCATGAATTTCCCTCATCAGTATTTCTGCTTCATGCTTATCTACACACCTGAGTAAAATCATATCGAAATTTCTCTTGTACAATACATCTTGACTCAGAAAGAAGTTACCGGCCAACCTCCTCAGAGTCCTTCAGTCCTTGTTGGATGCCCCTGGCGGATATTCCTGGTGTCGTAAGAAACACTCGATGTCGTAGTACCATGGTTTTTCGTCAACAGCCTCTTCCAAGGTGAACACATAAGCGGGTCTACTGAGGCGCATAATTTCAATCTTCGGCACATCGTTCTGTCGATTTACAACGATCATGGAGGATATGGTAGCCAAAGCATCGGCCATTCTGTTCTCACTGCGAGGTACTTGATGAAATTCAATTTTATCAAAGAATGTCGAGATCCTCCTTGCATAATCCCTGTATGGAATTAAGTGAGGTTGTAGGACTTCCCACTTCCCTTTGATCTGATTGATTACCAGGGCTGAATCACCATATACATCTAGTTTCTTGATTCTTAAATCAACTGCTTCTTCCAAGCCCATGCTGCAAGCTTCGTACTCGGCTTCATTATTGGTGCAATTGAATATCACTCTTGCAGCGAAAGGGATATGAGCTTCTTGGGGAGTTACACTCATTGCCCCAATTCCCTTTCCATACAAATTTACAGCTCCATCGAAAATTAATCCCCACTGGGACCCCGGTTCTGGCCCTTCGTCGAGGGGAGGCTCATCACAATCTTTCATCTTCAAGTACATGACATCTTCATCTGGAAAATCGAACTTTACGGGTTCGTAATCGTCAATGGGTTGATGGGCTAGATGGTCGGTTAAAACACTTCCCTTGATAGCCTTCTGAGTGTGGTACTCAATATCATATTCCGATAGTAACATCTGCCAACGAGCAATTCTTCCTGTCAGGGCCGGTTTTTCAAAGATATACTTAATTGGATCCATCCTTGAAATCAACCAAGTAGTGTGATTAATCATGTATTATCGGAGACGTCGAGCTGCCCAAGCTAAATCACAACAGGTCTTCTCGAGCATAGAGTATCGAGACTCACAATCTGTAAATTTCTTGCTTAGGTAATAGATGGCATGCTCCTTCCGTCCTGTTTCGTCTTGTTGCCCGAGCACACAACCCATGTAATCTTCTAGTATCGTCAAGTACATGATCAGAGGTCTTCCTTCAAATGGAGGGACCAAGATAGGCGGCTCCAGTAAATAATCTTTGATGTTATCAAAAGCTTTTTGACAATCTTCAGTCCACTTGCAATTTTGATTCTTTCACAGGAGTTTGAAGATCGGCCCACAGGTCGCAGTCATATTAGAAATAAATCTAGAGATGTAATTCAGACGACCTAAAAATCCCCTTACTTGTTTTTCCATCTTTGGTGCGGGCATCTCTCGAATGGCCTTGACTTTGTCGGGATCTACTTCAATACCTTTCTGGCTAACAATGAAACCCAACAACTTCCCTAACCGAACACAGAATGTGCATTTGCTGGGGTTCAGGCGAAATTTGTACTTCTTCAAACGTTGGAACAACTTCAACAGATATTCTGCATGCTCTTCCTCGGTTCTGGATTTAGCAATCATGTCATCAACGTATACTTCGATTTCTTTGTGCATCATGTCATGGAACAGTGTTGTCATTGCTCTTTGGTAAGTTGCGCCTGCATTCTTCAAACCGAAAGGCATTACCTGGTAGCAAAATGTTCCCCAAGGTGTAATAAATGAGGTCTTCTCCATATCCTCTGGAGCCATTCGAATCTGGTTATATCCGGAGAAAACATCCATGAATGAGAAAACTTTGAACTTAGCTGTACTGTCGACCAACATGTCAATATGGGGTAGCGGGAAATCGTCCTTAGGACTGACTTTGTTCAGATCTCTATAATCGACACACATTCTGACCTTCCCATCTTTCTTCGGCACGGAAACCTGCGTCAATCTGCTTCTGAACTTCCTCCTTGATCTTGATAGCCATGTCAGGGCGTGATCTCCTCAACTTCTGTTTGACCGGCGGACATTCTGGTTTCAAAGGAAGGCGATGTTCCATGATACGGGTATCCAATCCCGGCATATCCCGGTAGGACCAAGCAAACACATCCGCATACTCTTTCAAAAGTTCTATCATTCTTTTCTTGACGTCGGGAATGAGTAGCGTGCCGATTTTGACTTCCTTCCTATCGTCTTCTGTCCCCAGATTAATTACCTCCACTGCTTCTTTGTATGGCTGGATAGTTTCTTCCTCATTCTCCAGTAGTCGCAAAATCTCATCAGGGACCTCTTCATCATTATCTTCTTCGGCCTTAAACACCGGGAACTCAAAGTTGGGAGTAGGCAATGGGTCATGCTTTTCAATGGGGTTTTTTATGATTAATCTGCACATATGATTGATGTTTTATTTTAGCACTAGATAAATGGAAGCGTATGCAGATATTTGAAAAATGAATCTTTTCTTTTTTTATTTTTATTTATGCGGATATGTAGATGTGTTTTTTTTAGGATTACCACTTTTCCGAAAAGCAAAAAGTAAAAATAACAAAAGATAAAGGAAGTCGAAAAATAACACTTTCATTAATGATTGTTTAATTTTCGAAACAAAAGGCCCAACAAAATAACTCTCTTGCTTTGGGCAGAGCAAAGAGGAGACAAAAATTCCTAAATTGCATAAAAAGAAAACCCTACAAAAGTACTCTCTCACCCTGGGCAGAGCGAGAGGTTAACACAAAATCATTAATTAGATTGGCGAACGACAGATGGGATATCAACAGCAGTCCAATTCTGGCACAAAGCTCCATGCACAACAAAGTCTGGTAAGTCCTCTTCAGAATCATCCTCAGTAATTGCGTCAACTTCTGGTGGAGTTGGACTCATGAAGCCCCCACTACGGAAACTTTCTTGTATTGGGCAGATGACCCCTTCGTCCCTTGTAGGTCTTGCAGATTCGGGAGAAAAACCGACTCCTTCACGGGCCTTATTCTCGCTTAAAACCACGACCTTTCCCCACCCTTCAGACGAACCACTCTCAACAACCTGCCGAGCATCTTTGAAAGAGGAAATGGATGCCCCTTTCTTCTTTACTTCTTTATCAGCAATGGTTAGGGCCTGGAAACGAGTTCCAATAGCATCTTCTGGTTCCACATACGAGAAAGAGGAAAGATGGCTCACAATCATGGCATGTTCCCCAAACACTGTCACCAACTTTCCTTGATTTACGAACTTGAGTTTTTGATGCAAAGTTGAAGTTACGGCCCCTGCTTTGTGGATCCAAGGGCGACCCAATAAGCAACTGTATGCAGCCTTGATGTCCATCACTTGGAACGTGATCTGAAAGGTATGAGGTCCAATCGTTATAGGCAAATCCACTTCTCCGATAACAGTCTTCCGGGACCCATCAAAAGCTTTGACAATAACCCCACTGACTCTCATAGGAGTGCCCTGAAAGGCTAACATCGAGAGAGTTGACTTTGGCATAACATTTAGCGAGGATCCGGTGTCTATTAGTACACTAGACAAAGCGTCGGTCTTGCAATTAACAGAGATATTCAATGCCATGTTGTGGTTTCTTCCCTGCTCCGGGAGCTCTTCGTCACAGAAGCTAAGATTGTTGCAAACAGTTATATTCGCAACAATATTGTCAAATTGGCCAATGGTGACATCATGGTCCACAAATGCTTGCTCTAAGACTTTTTGTAAAGCTTCCCGATGCACCTCAGAGCTCATCAGAAGAGACAAGATTGAAATTTTTGAAGGCGTGCTTAACAGTTGATCCACTACGTTGTACTCACTTTTTCTGATCAGCTTTAGCACTTCATCATCTCCCTTGCTTTGATTTGTATTGCTGGACTGACCTACTTGCTTAAAAGTGTTCTCCACTGGGGTTTCTTTATGCATCATAGTTTCTCTAGCTTTATTATAGAATACTCTCCCACTTCTGGTAACTCGGCTGGCATCAGCAATGTTGACAATGGACGGTAATGGAACCTCCTTTCGTTTTCAATCATGGTTGCATTATATCTGTATGGTACGGCCCTTTCAGACTGATATGGCATTGGTCCTGGTACAGCAATGACCAATGGAGTTGCAGCGATCCTCCTACCGTCATAGGTGATCTCTATGGGTCCTGGTTCATTAAATTGTGGTATTATGACAAATGCCTCTTCATCAATTTCAACATCATTAGGGTTTCTGGGATACATTATTCTGATAGACCTCTGATCCAACATCCTCTGGAGATCTTCTCGTATTAAGCGACACCCCTGCGGATTAACGGAACAGATTCTGCATGCATCGTAATCATGTATCCCGTTATGGAAGTAGATAAGCTCTTCCAGTTCTGCATGCTTTTGCACTAAGGACCCTCTAATCAATCTGACATCGTAAACAGCATAGTCCCCTGGACAACCGTGCACCATATTCATTGAGGCCCTTCCGTGTGGAGGCAAAGGATTCGCTTGAATATTCGGATTGGTATCTTTAAAAGTCAAAACACCATTTTTAATCAAACTCTGGACATCGGCTTTAAAACCAAAGCAGTTTTCGATATTGTGGCCTGGCCCACCCTGATGATAAACGCAAAACTGGTCAGCTTTGAACCCATAAGTGGGATTCCTAGGCGGAGGGAGGGGAGGTCTCGTTCGAATATGCCCCTTTTGCAGTAGAGCTGGAAATAATTCTGCGTAAGTCATTGGTATGGGGTCGTAAACGGGTGTTCTCGGAATACGATTGTTGTTGTACTGGGGGTGAGCCTGTTGTGGAGGCTGTTGTTGCCGCTGCTGGAATTGTTGAGGTTGATGTTGATGTTGGTGTTGTGGAGTGGTTTGTTGATTTTGAGGGAAAAATGGTCGGTAATTGGGACCTGAAGCTGTATTGACAATCGGGGTGATTGCAGCCACCTGCTGCTGATAACTTCTTCTCTGGTGAATGGCACTAACGTCCTGCTCTTTCTTTTTGAGGAAACCATTTCCGAATTTCATGATGCCACTGGATGATCCTACTTCCTTCACTAAACGCCCTTCTCTAACGGCCTCTTCAAGTCGCATTCCCATATTTACCATTTCAGTAAAGTCACTGGGTGCGCTTGCGATCATGCGGTCATAATAAAACGTGCTCAACGTCTTCAGATAAATCTTGGTCATTTCTTTTTCTTCCAGAGGCGGGGATATTTGGGCCGCGACCTCACACCACCGTTGAGCATATTATTTGAAACTTTCCTTGTCCTTCTGCGACATGCTCCGGAGTTGATCTCTGTCCGGGGCCATGTCAAGGTTATACTTATACTGTCAGATGAAAGCTTCTCCTAGGTCGTTGAAGGTCTGGATTTTTGCGTTGTCCAAACTCATATACCACTTTAGGGAAGCACCTGTCAAGCTGTTCTAGAAATAATGAATCAGTAACGGGTCATTGTCCTGCTGGGTGGACATCTTCCGGGCGTACATGATTAAGTGGCTTTAAGGACACGAGTTTCCCTTATATTTTTCGAACTCAGGTACTCTGAACTTGTGCGGAACCCTGACATTTGGGACCAAGCAAAGACCAGAAGCCTTCCTTCCGAACAGATCCTGGCCTCGGAGTGCCCTAATCTCATTTTGCATTTCTAGAAAACGATCCTGGAACTCATCCAATCTCTCGTCTACTCCCGCATTCTCGCTTGGTGCCGTGTGGAAAGGGGGGTCTTCGTTGTAATGGGCAGTGTGTACTACAGGCTGAGGAGTAGTCATTACAGCAGCGACGTGTGAGACATGTGGTTGATGAATCTCTGGTATGAAATCACGAGGGATGCCCCAAGGGAAACCAGTGGTTACGACATGTTGGGAATCGTTGCTAGGGGCCGCGGTCATTGGGATGGCCATGGCCTCGGTCCTCTGTCCAGTCTCCTGAGAGTTTTGAGATGTCTGATTCTGCACAGCGGCCATCGTCTCCATCATATTGGTAAGCCTTTCCAAACTATCATTTAAAGCAGACACTTCTCCCCTAAGCTCTTGGTTTTCCTGCTCGAGTCTTTCCATCCTCCTGCGACGGTCGGCTCCGGTTTTGTATGGACGAAACAGTTTGACGACTGGGTAAAAAGACACGCATGAGCCTCATGTTTTTTTAACAAAATGCAAGCAAATGATAAAAATGTATGAATGCCATGCCACAAAAATGTCAATTTCAGGAAAAACAATCACCAATACCAAAATTTTAATGTGCAACATTCAAAACATCATAGAAGTCAAGGACTAAAGGAGAACTCCAAACTTCATTCATTCTTAAACAATCAAGACTTAAAATGTCAAGTACAAATATTCTGGTTCGTTAACTATTACAAAAATAACGCCAATTCTCTTCTTAAATAAACAAAATAAAGAAGAAAAAAAATTACAACAGTAAGACTAATTCTTGGACCTCTGGGCACTGCATTCTTTCACCTCTTCCTTGAAAGTCTTCAACATGTTTTGGCACATTGAGATAAAGTAACTCACAGCTGGGTAGGATCCATCATCTTCGAATTCCCCTCTCTCCATAGAAAGTCGGAAAGGTAATTCTTCCATCTGTAAGTTGCACCATTCGATAAGCCGATTAAGCTTATCACGATACATGTCTCTTTCTTTAATCTGATCTTGTACATCTTGCTCGTATCCTTGGAAATGCCCTTGCACCTCATCTCTCACTGACTCCCAAATGTTGCGATCTTTGAGCAAAGCCTCATATTGTTCCTTCCAATACCGGGCGTTTCCTTCAGCACGATTCACCTCTTGACATTTGTAATCCCAATCTTCCATGGTGAATTGTGAGACATTCATGGCCTGAACCCTAAGTTCGTATTCCTGATTTGAGCTTCTCACTGCCTCCTCAAGTGCTGTGGTAAGCTCTGTAATTTTCTTTTCAAATTCATCTCTTTCAATCTTTGCTTTTTTAGTCGCCCGAATATACCAATCCTCGTTATTCGCACTCTTCCTGCAAACCTTGTTTAAATCCTCTTTTAAGTGAACCACCCTACCATAAGTCTGGTCCAGACACCCTTTGACATTATTCTTCTTTCGCTCTTCTTCATTAGCGTTTTCTTGAATTGCTTCGAACTGAGCAGTTTTACGAGTCAAGTCATACTTTAATTCATTCCTTTCGTGGGTGACCCGGTGCAATTTTGAACTGAGTTCTTCATTTTCTTTCCCAAGATTGGCTACCTTAATTCGAAGTTCCTCTACTTCTTCCAAGGATATTGGTTCATGCACAGGAGGTTTAGGAAGTGTTTCTCCGGAAAATTGTAGTTTGACGATTTGGACCCTTTCAAGAACCCACTGCCGGTAAGGTATCCTGACCACTCCATCTCTTTTCCTTAACTCGGAGCCCTTGGTGTGAACCTTCTCCCAAGAACGACATATTCTGAAAAGTAATGATGGATCGTCCACACCTCTGTTGTGAAGAATCATCTCTTCTAATTCGGCGTCTTCTGGCTTTCCCAGCATAGGGTACTCGTGTTGCCGTATGGCCAAGATGGGGTTGTAACTAATGCACCCCTTTGATCCCATCAATGGCACATTTATGAAATTCCCACAACTCATAATGATTCGGTCAACATCCAACTTATTGGGATACCAGGCGATGTCTCTTTCAGTGAGGGAAGCCAACATTTGAGACCATTCCCCGCCTGTCATCTTGGGAATTAAAGCATTGCGTTTGAAGATGTGAGATGTGAGCCATTTATACAATAATGGGAAACAAAAGATCAAAACAGCGCCTTTCTTCTCGTGACGGAGATGGAGATTATAGAACACGTCTACCAATAACGGATACACCGGGCTTTGACCTTCTTTCCAAACTGCCCAGAATATATTAATTTCCGCCATGTCAATGAAATCTTCGAAAGTTGGGAATAAAACCAAACCGTAAATGAGGAGAGCTAACACATTGACTGAAGCAGCCCATTGACGTTCCTTTATTAACTTCTTGCTTTCTTGCTCTAAAAATAGCCTCTGGAAACCCCAAAACTCTCTTTTCTGCTTCCAGTTAGCTTTAGCTGTGGCAGTGGGGATCTGAAGAGCTTATGCTAATACTTCCACCTTAAGATCCTGGCTAACGAGGGTGTAAGGTCCCTTTCCCTTCATAGAAAAACCCAAGAACCCTTCAAACTCTCCTAGAGACGGTGTTAGCTGAAAGTCCTGCAACAAGAAACTTCGCATCGACGGATCATAGAACTGGGCCAAAGCTGTGAGAGCCGGGATTTGTACGTCGACTTCCAGGAGATGAAGCACTTGGCCAAACCTTACTTCAATAGCCCTTTTGTAGGAAGCGGGCATTTTCTCCAAGCAATCCATAAGAACAGTGGTATTTGGTGAGAAAGCTTTCAACTGTAGAGCCTTCCTTTTTCCTGAACTCATGACTGTTTTGAATGCGAAAAAAACAAATAGACGTGTTTCCCTGAAATAACAAGATGTGTAAGTTATGATGCATATGCTACATGATCATGAATGCACAAAGCTGAATCCGGGATAACAATGGGAGCTTGGAACTCCTAAAATGTAGTCTCTAAAGGGTCGGTCTATATCTTTCTACCCATAATGCCCACTCACATGATAGCTTTCTATAGCGATGGTATAGGGAAAACCCAAGTTCATGGACGTTTATCGTATTAACGCCCCGCCGCAGGCTAGCTGCATTGTGACGATAATAACGATAAGGTCTACCTTGAGTGGAGTTCTCACGCTAGGCTAACAAAGGGGCGAGCCCTCGGAGCCTAACATTACACAACTACCAAAATTGAAACAGGTTCTAGGGGGGTCCCAGAATCACAGCCCTTTCATGAATCAGGTCACGCGACAGGCTAGCTGCATTGTGACAAGATCTATGAAAAGTCTAAATATCTGGGGGAGCTTTCATGCTAGGCGTGCAAGGAGCGAGTCCTTGGAGACTAACACTAATAAAATCCAAATCTAAACTTAGGTGTTCCCTCTTCTTTTTCAAAACTCAAGTACAAATTCATACCCGTGATATCCCGAGATCCAACAGGCAGATATAATGAGCAAATAATAAAGAAGGAAGCAATAGATAGAATATCAACAGTAAATAAAGAAGACAATCAAACAAGTCATCAAACAAACGCAAAATATCCTAAGTTAGGCTCGATTCTCTTATGCATCAAGCATTTTAGTCCCCAGCAGAGTCGCCAGCTGTCGGTAACTGTAAGTTTCAAATCCTGCTGGTTGTGATTGGAAGGAATTAGTGACAGCAAAGTCGCGCAAATTTCTTTTGTCATCAATGGTTTCTTGCTAATATCTTTTATCATAACCATCTCAAGCATCGAAGTATCATCCTCAGTAATCGAAGGATACTCCACGTCACTAACACTACCCTTCTCAATCTTATCCAGAGATGAAATTGAAGCTAATTCTTCTTCATCAACAATTCCGTCGTCGGCATCACCGGCAGATTCATCATTAGAAGATAAAGCGGTGAAATGCACATCTCCAGCACCCGTTCTACGACTGAATAAATCTGCTAGGGGGACCATGGTAATCATCTATCTCGAAAGATCTAGAAGAAATAGGACTTTTGATTGCAAAGTATTGTTCAACGCTGAAGAATGTCGGGTTAAGTTTTTGAAGTAACTGGGTCCAAAAGAGGTAGAACATTCTCTTTTCAGTCCTTATGCACAAGAGTTTTTGTCTTCTTACACTGTCTATTGAAGCTCAGTACTACGCAAAGGATGGCTCACTTCATCAAGAGTTCAAACCAAAGGCAAAGATTCTTGTTGAGGCAAAAGTTGAAGGCAAACAGCCCAAGGAGAGTCCTCATCCAAACTTCTCTCATACATGATAGCAAAAGCTAGGCCTCAAATAACCAAACGAACAAGCATTTTCAAAGATGTCACTTGCACTACTAGCCTTGATTGCAAGACAAGCTTGCTTTGGCATTTTAGCGACTACATTGCCTCCATTCATTTGATACAATGCTTTAACAGAAATTCCTTCTTTACAAAATTCTAACACATAAATGCCCTCAAACGCCTGGTGACCACTTTCTCAAGAGACAGGGTAAACATAGGAAGACCTGCTCGTAGTATCCTGTTCCTGTTGTAAGTTCATTGCATAAAGGCGTGTCAGGAAATAAGTCTGCTAAAGAATTCCGTCTAATATGTTCACTCTTCATCGCAGCATCTGTGAATATAATTTGATCAGGTCGCAACCTTTATGCAGCAGCATATGCCCTCAGTCTCATTTTGCCAGTTGCAGGAATTTTCAGAAGGTGGTGGACTACGTAAACGAATACGAAAGCTGGTAGATTGGGTGTTATCTCGGAAGCTGTTGTCAAAGCTATGTTTTTGTGTGAATGACTGGAATCTCACATGGATTAGGTCCTTTTTCTCCTTCAAAATTCAACGAAGACAACTGCGGATATGGAGATATGTCGCTGTCATTGTTCTCTTTTTCTTTTGCAAGTTAGAAAAGAAAAATTTGCTAACCCTTGAAGCTTACCATTGGTTTGGCTGGATTGTTTTTTTTGCAGGATGGATGACCTGATGTAGCAGTGGCTTTTTGCAAGTCGTTTCGGACAATAGACGAGTTAATGACGGCGATGGATGGTATTTCTATTAGACAACACGGTGCAGGCTGAAGGTCTTGAAGCCGTTGACCTCACAGTAACGTAGTTGTCACAATTATTGCTCTTGTAACACCATTGATGGTATGGTTCTGAATATGCTATTAGTTGTTCGTGTTGTTGAATGTTCGCTTCCTGGATTTGAATCCTTTTGGGCAGATAACAATATACTCCTGATGTGGATCCACGATCACTGCCGCGACCACCCCGCTGTCAATGTAAACCTGCGATCGGTCGCATATTTGTGTATAATTAGACCCATTTTTGAGGTTGATGATGTAAAGTTTGGACTTAAATGTGTCACTTTTACTTAATTGCAAATTTGAATGCAGCTGGTCTTGACAATACGTGAGCTCTGATATTGTTAACTAGAAAATACTTTGGCAATACAATTCCAATTCTTTGTGTGACATACTCTTACCTTGAACTTGAAAGTAGCTTGTAAAATTTGAATAATCCTATTTATTTCAAAGTCAACCTTTAAAGGAACATAACTTAAAAGCAATATGCATTAACTTGATAACGACCGACAAAAATCTCTTGTAACAAAAGGCAATACTTCAAAATGACCTTGAAAATAATAATAACCCTATGACCTGAATAACTTAAATGAGGAAGGCTAACAATAAGTTTTCTCAAGGCCTAAGAAATAATCTCAAATCAAGGCACCCTAACCACAATTTATATTTTTGGTCCGAACATAAACTTGCATGTTTAAGTAGCTAGAGGAGTGATAATCTCGGTCACAATGCGTCTTCAAACCTCATCTCACACTATGGATCAATCTTCCCGTAATTCCCAATCCCAAGACCTCAAATCGATGACTTGGTGAACTACGTCTCGATGCTTGAGAAGTAAAGACCATCCTGACCATTTGATGAAGCATGATACAGATATCAACGGTAAGACTTTAAAGTCCACCTCCAAACTTGAGTGGAATAAGATCCTCGAAATTCAGTAAAGCCTAACCAAAAGGAATCCCTGATCCCAAACTTTGAAGAAAACAAAAAGTGAAATCATGGCTATGACTTAATATAAATGCGAATGCAATGTATGAATGCAAAAGATCGAAACAACAAAAGGAGGGCAAATTTTGGGGTGCAACAGTTAGCATGACCCAATTAAGAAATATTACTACATAATTTAGTCGTTATTATGAATTATATATATATATATATATATATATATATATATATATATATATATATATATATATATATATATATATATATATATATATATATATATATATATATATATATATATATATATAAGTTCATTGGTTCGAGTCTATTTGTAAAATATTTGTATTATAAAAATGTCATATTTTATCATTTGTTTTGGATTTTCATATATGTTGATGATCAACTTATTTAAAAAGCAAGTTTTTTTTTATCTTACTCTAAATCTTAGTTTTTAAATTAGATTTAATCAAATGATATATGTATAAATGTTAATTTAATCATCCGATTGGATTTAATTTAAATATTATAATTTTGGAATAAGTTAAAATGACTTATTCGTTGATCCTCACCCCTCTCTCTCTCTCTCTCTCTCTCTCTCTCTCTCTCTCTCTCTCTATATATATATATATATATATATATATATATATATATATATATATATATATATTCCTTTTTAAGAATAAGTAATCATTATTTTTTATTTTATAGTATAGTATTGTCATAAGTGAGTATTTATAAAGAATTCTAATTCTAAATACTCTTTTTCTTTTTCCTTTTTTACCAAAAGACAATAGCATACTAATAAAATCTAATCCAAACTCAAGTCAATTCAACAAGTACAATCCTTTGTAGAAAAATACTAGAAATGCATCTTTAATTAAAAATAACGTTTTGTGTAAAGCGCAAAATTTATAAAGCGTTTTATAACTACAAAAAAAAAACAAATACAAACTTGTTTTAGACCCACTAAACTTTGTCAACATTGAAAGTGAAAAGTATTCAAAGGAGACAGATGTCACACAAACTCAACTCATTTATTTATTAAGATTAATAACTAATCACTTTGTGTTTTTCAAAGAATCCATGAACTTTTGAATCTAATTAAGGCCTTGACTCCTCCACTAAGAGGCAGAAAGGTGATAATTCCATTTGGGCCAGAGTGATGAGACATAATATTAGTATTAAGCATATGATATTATAATGCTCTCGAGTACCAAGATAACTTGTATTATGAAGAAAAATAAACACTAATTTGAAAATAAAATAGCACATAGTTTTTCATTATTGTCTTTAATTATTTTCCACAAGGAAGAGTTCTTTGGTGGAAATACTCCCTTTGCTAGTTAAGTGTATATATAGTGCTGAAATCAATTTAAATAATTAGAAGATAGTTTGAGATTAGTTGTTAAAAAATTTAAAAGCTAACCACATATAAGTAAAAAATTAATCATCTTCGATATAAATGTATTGTTTTGACAATATTTAATCTATATTTATAAGTTTCATGGTTACTAAATTTTCAAATTTAAAAAATTTAAAATGATTATTTAGATCTTTCTCCTTTTTTATATTACATATATTTTCCATTTTTTAAATAAAATAAACTATATTAAATAACAAATAAATCTATATATAAATTTAAAATTATATATTAATTAATGAAAAAATAGTATTATAGACGGGACAGAGACTCTACCTCTCTTTGCATTTGATGATCAAATTGAGATATCTTCGTCATCCCCATTTCATAAATGTCTTTGGAAAATTTTGTTCCCCATATCCATCTCAGGTCCCTGCGAGAGAAAATTATTTATCTTTAAAATTAGAGATGACAAAACGGGTCATCCGTCCCGCCCCACCTTGCTCTCCCTTAAGCCCACCCAAAAAAAAGGCGGGCCAGACAAACCCGTCAAATGAAAATAGACTTAAAAATCAAGCTTGTCCCGCCAAAGCAACGAGTTTGCGGGCAACGAATTTAACTGTCTAGTTTTTAATTTATTTATTTATTTATTTATTATTTATTTTTATAGATTAATATGCTTATTTTTACATTTCAATTAGATTTTTCACTAATTTTTGAGAATAATTTTTTATAAAGTGTCTTTTTAACAAATTTTACTTAAAAAAATATTGCATGCATTCACAAATAAATATATAAAATGGAATCATCAATAAGTATTTAAAAATATAGTTCAAGTATTAATCTTCAACCAACAAAAAAAATGAATTGAGTGTTTGATAACTACGTTGACGGGCTGGCGGACCAATCCGTCCTTTTTTTTGGCGGGCTTAAGGCGGGACGGGTTTAAAGCAGTGTGGGGTAGGAGAATTCTAGCTGCCACCCCCTCATTTATATCTGACATCCCTCCAATTATAGCGAAATTCCATTTTTGCCCTTAAATATTTTTCGAAAATTATGAAATTTTTGGAGGTATACCGGAAAATTTGGAAAATTTTGTTTTTTAATCGTAAATTTCAAAATTTTCCGATAAAAAATGAAACTTTCCTGAAAAAAATACCGAAAATTTTATTTTTTTAATCGGAATTTTCAAAAGTTCAGTAAGAATAAAGATGTCAAATATGATATAAATGTTATCACTACTACAAATGATACATAATATGAAACAGTTTCCAACAAAGTTATAAAATGGACTATAGTGAAACTTTTAAAATATCACGCCTTTTTTTAATTATTAAATTAAAAATAATTTATACTTCACGGTTGGAATTTTCAAATATGGGTAAATTGAACAAGTCATCCGTTCGAGCATCAGCGCCAACAAATTTGTGATTTATTCATCATTAAAGTGGCACCTTCCTTTTTTTTTTCTTTTTTTTCTCAAAGTTGTTGATTTATGAATATTAAGCCCTGATAAATATCATATTAAGCCCTAAAGAAATGCATCAATTCGATTAATGAATGGAACACTAAAAAGTGAACTAAAAAATATCGTATCATCTCTATTTTTACAATTGTAACTTCTCAAACTCATTATTAAACAAATGACATTGAACTCTATGGTATTTTCTCTAACTCGTATGAAGTAAGGAAATATGAAGAAGGAACTCTAAGAAGGAAATCAAACGATACTCGGAAGAAGGAAAGACAAAATTGAAACGATATTAAGTTCTTTGATTTCTTCATCACGTTTCTGATACGTAAACCATATTCACCGTGCATGTAAAAATAATGTTATTGGGGTTGTTGAGATATGTTAGGTTTAATATTGTTGTTGTTGTTATTATTGAGATTCTAACCTCTAAAGGTTTAATGTTGTTACTGTTTTGAAAATGTGATTGATGCTTTTGTGTTATTGTTATTTAGAGATTGAGATTGAAGGTTTTATCTTGTTGTTTTTGCCATGATAAGTAAAAGGTTTAGTGTTCTTGTTTTGAGATTGAGATTGAAGTTTTTATGTTTTTTTTTATATTGGCATTGAAGGTTTTTTTTATGACTGAAATGTTTAGTGTTGTTGTTATTGAGATTTAAGGTTTATTGTTGTTGTCGTTGTTATTGAGATTGAAGGTTATATGTTATTGTTGTGTTTAAGATTGAAAGTTTGATTTTGTGATTTTGATAGTTTAATTTTGTTGTAGATTTATTAAAATGTGACTTAATAATGTTTTAATTAAAAATGCATAATTTATGTAGAATTTTGAACTTAGATGGCCTATTCATCTAACACCACTCATACAAATGAGTGTACTTCTATTAAGAATAAAAGAAAAAGAAAAACTAGAGGTTCCATAATGATGGATAAATTAATAAATGTCCACAACATAAGTGTTAAGTTACGACGAGTTTGATCATACATCTGTGACTTTTATGGTAATGAGTGTTCTTCTATTAAGAATAAAAGAAAAAAAAACTAGAGGTTCCACAATGATGGATAAGTTAATAAATGTCCTCAACATAAGTGCTAAGTTAACGATGAGTTTGATCATACATCTGTGACTTTTATGATAAGAATGCTTCCCTATTTAGGAGTTATGCGACATACCATGGTCATAACAAAACAAGTATTTTGATAGATGATGGGCCCGTGTACCAGATGATTTAAAAGGAAGTATATGGAGATATCTTAAGGTATCAATTTTGATTTACATGATTTAATTACATTTTTTTACACAAGTATATGCTATTTTTAAATACTAACACACACTTGTGTTATGTAATTTTAGTCAATTTTTTAGTTTCAAGAACGTAGTGGAAATTTGAAGAGTAATAAGTTGAAAAGTAGGTAAATTTATTATGCTGATGAGCATTAAATGGAGTTTAAGTTACATCTCACACATGATTACATTACAAAGCCAAAGTATGATTTTGAGCATCTTACTGAGAAATATAATTTTATTGATAATGACATTTGTGATAAGTTTGTCGAGTCTCGTAGTTCTACTACATTCTTGGTTAGCGGTAAACTTATTTTGTATTTTGCTAATGTATTTCAGATATAACCCTGCAAATTAATATTTAAATTATTTTTAAAAAATGTTGAGAGTCAAACAAGAAAAGAAAACAAGGCTAAAAATATATATCCCCGTAGATTTTCTCTTGGAGGATATTAAAAACTAGAGGAATACATGATTAATGAAAAAGACAACAATTGGGAGATAATTCACTAAGTCGTGATCGAAACTCATCTTCATCATCACACCATTAGAAATGGAAGAGGGCCCTGCAAAGACTATGTGGAGATTTCACATCAGAGACTACATGTATAGTTTCTGAGAAGATTGCAGGCATTTTTTGGTCAAGAATATTAATTGTAGATTATTCACTTTGCAATTGGTAATGAAATTTTATTTATGTTGTAGGATTTGTTGGTTGAAATGGTCAATCATGGTTCCTTTGTACCACAAGTATGAAATGATATATTAGTATGATAAATTAGAACAAAGGAGCATGGTGGGCGTATCTGTGATGTTTGACATGGAATCCATATGGGAGTATACTTTGGATCATCGAGAAAGAGTGATGAATTTCATAATAAAGAGATGGACGAGATTGTTGATAAGAGGTTATAATAAAAATTAGGACATGCGTGGGAATCACGCAAGAAAAGATCTACAGTCTCTATGATAAGAAGTTATAAGAAAACTTAGCACATGATCCAGAATCGAGCAAGGAAGAGTTGGACGAGCTCTACAATAAGAAGTTTGAAGAAAAAATAGCATAAGAGCGAGAATGCCGCAAGAAAGAGTTGGACGATCTCTATGTGTTATGTGTTAGTATAAAAGAAAGTTGTTCATAAGTGTATAGCAAAAATGAGATGATAGTTCCTCATGAAGAGCGATAAGAAGATTGGTATGGTTGGTCATAAATATTAAAGAAGACATATTTATTAAGTTAAAGCATGATAAAAATATTTTTAAAAAATTATGTTTTGATACTAATAATATAAAGAATTTTGTGTGGGCAAATGAGTTATTAAACATATATATACTACAATTTTGGTACACGTTAGTACATTTTTTACATTGATGTCAATTCATATCGGTGCATATTAGTATTTGTAATGTCAAGACTCACTTCAATTTTAGAATTGTGTTTTAACTTTTAGGTACATGCGTTGTTTATGTATAGAAAAAATAACTCACATCTTTATGGATTCTTGGAGCCCTGTAGTATGCAATTTTGAGTCATGGAAACGTGGTTGAAGCATACATACAAAAACAAAGAAATTTGAATAATGTGTTTTTCTTGCACTGCATATCTATTCATATGTATTTATGAATTTTTTCCTCTTATTTAGTATTCAATTTTTTACCCATTACAACTTTTTCTTGTGTTTATGTGGTGATCATTTAAAATTGATTATTACATGTCCTTAACAGAGTAATGTAATTGTGCAATGTTCCTTAGTCAAACAACTTGATTTAAGAATGAAATGTTTAGTTGTCACGTAAGTTAATATTTCATGTGACTTAGTAATATGTATGCAATATTGTTTTAGATGTAAATGATGTATAGTTTTATTTCACATTTTGGTACACTGCTACAAAAAACGTTTTTTACCTCGGACATGGAATGCATAATACCTCGGCTATAAAAGCGAGGTAGCGAAGGGTGTCATGAAAACTCGCCACTTATCACCTCGGTGGAATTAAAATCGAGAGGTAAAGTTAAATGCACATGGGTTCGAACCCCAACAACAACACTTTTATTGTTATAAAAAACTAAGATACGGTTCGAACCCCAACAACAACACTTTTATTGTTATAAAAAACTAGTGTATCTTTCATCTCAGTTTATCTTAAGAACTGAGGGGTAAGTTAATTTTTTTTTAAAAATTTATCTAGAATATTACATTGTTTATCCAAAATATTAAAATCAAAATCAAATTTTCTATGGATCTAGATAAAAATAAAATTCCCTGAAGATCTATATTTTAGATCTTTGAATTATTGAATCTTGGGGAAGATCAAATGTTGGGTGCAAGATTATTCTCTACAAATCTTGCATGTATTTGATTCCGGAAAAAAAAACAAAATAAGGCTTAGATAAATAAAATGAATATTTAAATATATGATTTTTTGCTCAAATAAATATTTAAGAAAACAAACCTTAAACCCAATTAGTTTTCTGCTCTTGCAATCTATCTTAGAGAACTTTTCCAAACGTCTTTATGTTTCAAGCGCTTCATGTTTCATTTAGGTTCGATTTTCAATATTCAATATGCTTTTATAACGGATGACCCTTAGGTTTCACGTGAATCACTAATTTCAGATTCTTGAGTGTTGATAAACATTAAATGGATGAAAAATATTTGTTTAAGGACAATGAATATAGTAAAAAAAAACGTTTAACTATCCCCTCGGTCATGAAGAAAATGTGAAGGCAAGTTTCTCAATGGTTTTGATGAAGACAACATTATTCATTAAAGATGTTATGCATTCAAGATCTTATTCATTCAAGATGTTATGCACATTCAACAAGGAAACAGATGAAACACGTTGAAGTAAGAACAAGATTTCATATTATTTCAAGTCTTGAAGATTTCTCAAAGGTTGATCAAGGAAATTTACTTTCACCACTTAATAATATGCATACAAGTGTTCAAATGTAATACATCATTGCATACCTCATCCATGATCATTACATACCTCATCCATGATCATTGCATATTATTTTATAGGCATTTTTCAAATTTTGACCAGTGCAAATCGATTTGCATATGCATGTTGCCTTTAAAATTGTGCTGAATTTTTCACTAGTTTTCACTGTGCAATCGATTTGCATATATGTGCAATCGATTGCATGCTGCAGTTTGTTTTTTGAAAAATTGTTACGTTATCCATGTGCAACCGATTTGCCCATAGGTGCAATCGATTTGCACCTGGATAGAATTGAAAAATCACTAGTTTTCATAGCACATGTTCAAGCATCTTGTGTCTAATGAATCATGGCATCCTTTGGTGAATCATACCCTTTTGTAGAGGCATCTAGGCATTATATAAACATCATTTTTTCCGAATTTCATTTTACCTCTTTGCAAATAATTTTCATAAAATCATTACATCTCATAACTTTAGTTTTTCATTAAGTGTTCATAAACTTTCAAAAAGAGTGAAACTTCTTGCATCAAACTTTCTTATATTTATCATATAAGTTTCATTCATCCTTGAACACTTGATTGTACAATATTGTAGTGATTGTCACAAAATAAGAAGACCAATCTTTAGATTGATTAAGGTTCATAAATTTCATCTTATACTTTTATATAAAAAATCAGAATTATTATTCCTTGTTGTCCAAGATTATTGGAAACAAGAGAGTAGAAAGGAAAAAATTGTTTTCTTGTTCTACTTGGGTGGTTTTCCTTGTTATCCAGATTGTGGATACAAGAGGTCCATTGTGAGATTTGTTCTCAATAGGACTTTAAACTTTGTAAATCCAAGAGGTTGTTCTTGGTGGGTTATTGTTAGAAGATTGTAGGTAAGTCTTGGGATTATGCTTGTACAAATATCTAATAATAGTGAAATCTCTTACATGTGGTAAGGGGGCTGGAGTATTCTCGGATTGTGAGAGAAACCAATATAACTCTCTTGTGTAATTTACTTTTTGCATTTTACTGCATTTTAACACTTAGTATCTTTAAGGAAAGTAAAATAAAAAACCAGTGATAAATTGAGAAAAATATTAAAGGCCTAATTCACCTCCCTCTTAGGAATATCTCAAACTTACAATTGGTATCAGAACAAGTTATAGGTAACTTGTTCCTAAAAGATCCAGAATGGCTTCCGTAATCCCACTTTTCAAAGTGGTGGTAGTAGCAACAAGCCCCCTCTATTCTCTGGAGATTATTTTGATTTTTGGAAAATCCGGATGAAGGCACACTTAGAAGCAAAAGGAGATGGTATATGGGAAGTTGTTGAAAATGGTCTGCATACTCCTATCAGTGTGATCGATGGTGTTAGCACTTTTAAGGCAAAAAAACTCATATGATGAAGATGACAAGAAAAGAATTCTAAATGAAAAGAAAGCTATCAATATTCTTCAAAGTACATTAAGTATGGACGAGTTCTTTCGAATTTCTCAATGTAAATCGGCAAAGAAAATATGGGATACTTTGGTGGAGACTCATGAAGGAACCGCTAAAGTAAAAAGATCAAGATTGAATACATTGAGCCAAGAATACGAGATGTTCAGGATGCAGCCCCGAGAATCAATACTCGCTCTACAAAAGAGATTTATTCACTTAACCAATCACCTGATCACTCTTGGTAAGACTTTTACTAATGATGAATTAAATATTAAAGTGCTTAGGTCTTTAAACAGGGAATGACAACCAAAGGTGACGACAATTTTAGAAAAGAAGAGTCTTTCTACAATGACATCCGCTTCCTTGTTCGGAAAACTTCAAGAGCATGAATTAGAACTTAAAAGATTGGAGAAGCATGAAATTAAAGTAAATGATTTAAAATATGTCTCATTAAATAAAAGATTCAAAAATTATGATAGCAATCAAGAGGATGAATCTGGTAGTGATGAAGATGATGAACTTATCAAGAAATTTGAAAACTTTCTAAGAAAAGAAAAAAAAGGAATCATTAAAGAATAAACACCTACATGGAAGATTAAATATTTTGAATGTGGAGAAAAAGGTCATGTTAAAAGTGAATGTCCTACACTTAAAAAGAAGGATAAATACTTCAAAAGAAAGAAGGACAAAAGGCCAAAGAAAGCATATGTTGCATGGGATGACAATGAAATAAGTTCATCTTCAGATGAAGATCATGCAAACAAGGCATTGATGCTCTCACATAATTCAAGTGATAAAGAACACGAGGTTAGCAATAATTTTTCAATTTATGATAGTGATGCTCAAGGAGCAGTTGATGAACTATTAAGTGAATGCAAAATTCTGTATAAAATAATTTCATCACAAAAGAAACAAATCTCAACTTTAGAAGAAAATGTTAAGACCATGGAAAATGATTTCAAATATGAAAAACAAAAATTAATTAGTGATCAAAAACAGAATTTTGTATGAACAAAATGTGAGTCACTTTCATTCCAAATTGTTCAGCTAAAAAGAATCCTTGAAAGGTATGAAAAAGGACAAATTGGATTGGAGTGTGTTCTTAGTCAACAAAGGTATTCAACTGATAAGAGTGGTCTTGGTTACTCAAAATTTTCTAAACCAAGTTCTAACAAGACCATCTTTGTAAAGGCTAGTGAACAAATTCCTAAAGTGAAAGTGAAGAAACCTAAAGCGGTTCATCAATATCCTAAAAGAAAAATATTTGGTAAGAATAAGTCTTATGTTCCTAGGTATAAAAGCAACTTTGAACCAACATGTTTTTATTGTGGAATAATTGGCCATACACCTAATGCATACTATGTGAGAAATTTTTTGTATAGCACAAGGGAATTATGTGTGCGTCAAGAAAGGAACTAACTTTGAGGGACCCAAAGCACGTTGGATACCAAATAAAACTTGATTGTTTTTGTAGGTTTACTTAGAAACAACTTCAAAATGTATGCTTTATTGATAAAGTGGTTGTTCTAAGTTTTTTTGATGGAGAGGCATAAACTAACTTTCAAATCTAGTTCCAAGTCCAAGGGTTATTTCACATATGAGGAATACCTTAAAGAAAAGATTCTTGGCATTGGCAAAGTTGACGCACTAACTTTCACATCCATTGAAGAAATACTTTATGTTGACGAACTAAAGCAAAATCTTCCAAGTATAAATCAACTTTGTGACAAATACTTCAAAATCATGTTTCAACAAGGATAAATGTTTGATGAAGTCTCTCATGAGGTAAAAGTCATAGGTAAAAATTATTTTTTATTTATTTTTCAAGATTTCTTTATATAATTCAAGTTTTTCCCATCCTTTTTGCTAATGACAAAGGGGGAAAAGATGTATGTGTTTGTGTTTATTTTTTCACTAACAAAGTGTAGCTAGCAAACACTCTCTAAAATCATGAATTTAGGGAGAGCATTGATCAAGGGGGATCCTTTTGTGTTTGAGAAAAAATATTAAAGTAAATATTTCAAAATTGGGTTGTCATCATCAAAAAGGGGGAGAATGTGAAGGCAAACTTCTCAATAGCTTTAATGAAGACAACATTATACATTCAAGATATTATGCATTCAAGATGTTATATATTAAAGATATTATTCATTCAAGATGTTATGCATATTCAAAAGGGAAATGGATCAAACACATTGAAGTCGAAACAAGCTTTCATATTATTTCAAGTCTTGAAGATTTCTCAAAGGTTGATCAAAGAAATTGACTTTCACTACTTAATAATGTGCATACAAGTGTTCAAACATAATACATCATTGAATACTTCATCCATGAGCATATCATATTATATTTTAAGTATTTTTCAAAGTTTGATTAATGCAAATCGATTTGCATATGTTAAAATGCTGATTTTTCACAAAATTATACTATGCAAATTGATTTGCATATTCATGCAATCGATTGCATGCTGTAGGATTTTCAAAAATTTGTATGTTATGTCATGTGCAATCGATTTACAACTGGACAAAATTGAAAAATCACTAATTTTCATAGCAACTCGGCATGCCTCTTGTGTCTAATGAATCATGGCGTCCTTTGGTGAATCACACCCTTTTGTAGAGGCATCTAGGCATTATATAAACATCATTTTTTCAAAATTTCATTTTACCTCTTTGCATATAATTTTTATAAAATCATTAGATTTCAAAACTTTTTTTTTCATTAAGTGTTCATAAACTTTCAAAAAGAGTGAAACTTCTTGCATCAAACTTCCATATATTCATCATATAAGTTTCATTCATCCTTGAACACTTGATTGTACAATATTGTAGTGATTGTCACAAAAGGAGAAGATCAATATTTAGATTGATAAAGGTTCATAAATTTCATCTTATACTCTTATATAAAAAATCAAAATTAGTATTCCTTGTTGTCCTGAATTATTGGAAACAAGAGAGTAGAAAGGAAAAGATTGCTTTCTTGTTCTACTTGGGTGGTTTTCCTTGTTATCCGGGTTGTAGATACAAGGGGTTCGTTGTGAGATTTTTTCTCAATAGGACTTTAAAATTTGTAAATTCAAGAGGTTGTTATTGGTGGGTTCTTGTTAGAAGATTGTTGGTAAGTCTTGGGATTAGGTTTGTACAAATATCTAAAAATATTGAAATATCTTACATATGGTAAGGGGACTGGAGTACTCTCGAATTGTGAGGGAAACCAATATAACTCTCTTGTATTATTTACTTACCGCACTTTACTACATTTTAACACTTAGTATCTTTAAGTAAAATAAAAAACCAGTGATAAATCGAGAAAAATGTTAAAGGTCTAATTCACCCCCCTCTTTGGCATATCTCAAATTTACAGAAAACTAAGGTGAATAAGCTGTTTTTTATTTTTAAATACATTGTTTACACAAAATATTAAAATTACATTGTAAAATTTATTTTCTGATTGAGCATTTTTATTTTCTGCATTTGCAATTCATCTTAGAGATTTGTAGTAGCAACTCATGATCAAAAGGGACGGTGGTGAATATTTCCTCTCTTTGAGGCGGCTACATATAAGTTAGTCTTAGGGTAAAATATGTTTAACGAGTGCTTTTATAGTAAATTACGATCACTAACCACCTCTATTTTACTATAAAATCGATGTTTTATATCTTCTCCTTTTAACTATCACCTCAGTGATATAGAAAACTGAGGTGAATAATTCTTTTTTAAAAATAAATTGTTTACACATAATATTAAAATACATTATTTACATCAAATCTTTGGTGATATCCATTTTTTTGCATGCCCATTAAAACAATTTTTTTGAAAACAAGAATGATTTTCTGCACTTGCAATCTATCAACTGAGTACTCTTCAAAGGTTGAGCTCCCTTGTTTGTTGGTTAAATTTCATTCTTTGTTTAACTTGAAGAAAGAATGATTTTCTGCACTTGTAATCTATCAACTGAGTACTCTTCAAAGGTTGAACTCCCTTCTTTGTTGGTTAAGCTTCATTTTTTGATTAACTTGAAGCAAGAATGATTGTCTGCATTTGCAATCTATCAATCGAGTACTCTTTAAAGGTTGAGCTCCCTTATATAACTTAGGGTTATTCCAAAAATACAACAACGACAACATCAACACCATTATGTTTGGATGGATAGCAAGGGCAGAAAAAATGTTTTGTTCAAACTAGAAGAACATTGAATATATTTTATGTCTGGCAATCCATCCCAAAGAATGATGTTTAAGGAGACTTCATATTAGTAAGGATTAGGGTAAAATTCGTTTAGCGAGTGCTTTTATAGTAAAATATTATTATTTTATGCCTCGGTTAAATAGAAAACTGAAGGGTTAAAACATTTTGTTTACACTTATAAACAAATAGAATATAAACTACGATAGTTGGGAATCGAAGCGTGTACTTAGTTGTTTTTCACCTCGGTTTTATGAAAAAACTGAGGGAATTTATGTATTTTATTTTTTAAATAATAAAAAATAGCACACTTTGCCTTTATACCACAGTTTTTTGTTGTTCGAGGTGAAAGCTTTGTCATGAAAAATATTATTTGTTGTAGTGGTACAAGATACGTGCCATTTTGGTACATATATAATGTTATAGTAAAAATATGGTATAAAAATACAGTTTATATGGTATAAGAATAGAAGTTCTAATTCATGTTGAGAATAACTTACTTAATTATGTATTGTAGAAGTTCTTAAAAAGGAAGTTATTGGAAAGAAGGTTTGTTTCAAATAGAAGAAGACTTGCGCTATCAAATAGAAGCTATAAGTTAAAAAGAATCTCTCATTAAAGACATTATTAAAAGCAGCGTACCAAGAATTAATTCACTCTGATTCATGTCTAGAAGATGGTGATTCTTTCATTAAAGCCTTAATTAAAGAATATATGAATTAATGCTGGGAACAAATATCTTTGATTATGGAAGGTTTTTATGGTATTAACTAATATCCATAATTGGCTCAAGATGTCCCCAACGGTCTTATCACTCAAGCATTATATAAAGGAATCATATTGAAGAGTTAAAGCTTTGGCTTCTACGAGATACAACTTATTCATTTGCGCTATACATTCTTGTAAAAAATCACGTTGTTATTATAGCTTTATTAGAAGCAAGCTAATTACTATTTTATTGTTATTGTAAAAGATAAGTTAAATCCCTTGAGTGACTAGTTTCAGTCAGAAGACTCAAGAGGACATTGACTGTAGGTCAGTGTGTGTATTCAAATATTGAATAGTGGATTAAGACCTCATTGATAGAGGCAAAATCACCTTGGCGGGTGGACTGGATGTAGTTTGAGTTCAAACGAACCAGGATAAATTAAAGTGTCTTAAAAGTCATTTTTATTAGTTATTGAAAACCCAATTCCAACCCCCATTCCTTGTGTTTTACGCCTCTTCAGTTGGCATCAGAGTGCTAGGTTCTAAGATATACACTTAATCGTGTCAGTAAAAGATCCAGAAGTTAAAAACACATGGCAGACGCTGGCAACAACAACAATGACTACCAAAATGACAAGATCAATGCAAAACCTCCAGTGTTCAATGGTGACAACTTTGATTACTAGAAGGATGTTCTGGAGAGTTTCTTTCTGGCTCTATATGGAGATCTTTGGTATATGGTGACAGATGGATACATTCATCATGTTGGAGCAGATGGTCAGAAGATTGAAAGAAAGAACATGACAGCTCAACAGAAGAAGGAATTCAGAAATCATCACAAAGCTAGAACCATACTTCTGAGTGTTATCTCATATACAGAATATGAGAAGATCACTAACATAGATTCAGCCAAACACATGTTTGACTCCCTGCGGATGACACTTGAAGGCAACACTCAAGTCAAGGAGACAAAAGCTCTGGATCTTATCCAGAAGTATGAAGCATTCAAGATGGAAGAAGATGAAACAATTGAGAAGATGTTCTCAAGGTTTCAAATTCTGGTTGCTAGACTGAAAGTTCTGGACAAAGGCTACTTAACAGCAAATCATGTGAAGAAGATTATCAGAAGCTTGCCAAAGGCTTGGAGACCCATGGTCACTTCTTTAAAGCTATCAAAAAATCTGAATGAGATATCTTTAGATGAACTGATTAGCTCCTTGAGAAGTCATGAGATAGAACTAGAAGAAGATGAACCCCAGAAGAAAGATAAGACTATTGCTCTTAAATCTAACAAATCTAATTCTAGAGCATTGCAGGTAGAAGAAGAAGAAAGCTCTGGAGGCTCATCAGAAGAAGATGAATTATCTCTCCTATCCAGAAAAGTTTAACAACTCTGGAAGCATCGTCAGAAAAAGTTCAGAAATACCAGAAGATCTAGCAATCACTTTGAAGCATCCTTTGGTTACAGAAAACCCAGAAGAAAAGAAGTAGTATGCTATGAATGCAAAGAACCTGGACACTACAAGAGTGAATGTCCAAAACTCCAGAAAGAGAAACCCAGAAAGAAATTCAACGGAGAAAAGAAAAAGAGTCTCATGGCAACATGGGATGATTCAGAATCATCTGAAGTTGATTCAGACTCAGAAGATGAACATGCAAACATTGCTCTAATGGCAAAAATATCTGAAGATATTCAAGTATCAAAATCATAGTCAGATTCTGACACAGAAAAGGTATTCTCTAAATTCTCAAGATCTCAATTAGAAGATAGCCTCTCAGAAATTCTTGAAAAATATCAGAAGCTTCAATTCAAATACAAAGACATGAAACAAAGTCTAGCATCTGAATTAGAAGAAGTTAGAAAACTTAAATCAGAAAATTCTGAGCTGAAAGAAAATATTTTTGAATGTAAAAATTCTTTTGAAAAACTTAAAGCTCAGAAGGAATCTGAATCAGAAGTTCTACTTAATTCTGATAGTATCATAAAGCAATATGATTATAGTTTTCAAAAATTTCTAGCTAAAATCATAGACAGAAGCAAAATTGCCTCTATGATCTATGGAGTTAGCAGAAATGGTAGAAGAGGTATAGGGTATGTGAAAACCAAAGGAGAGGAAACTCTCAAGTTTAAAAAGATTGATGACGTGGTCATAAAAGCTAATACTCCTTTAAGTTCTCATTTTACCTATGGTCATAATCATGATCTAATATACACTAGTGAGTCATCTTGTTCTACAAATTCTGATATGAAATGTAAGATCAATCAGAAGTTAACAAACAAGGACCCAGAAAGATATGGGTACCCAAAGATAAAATTGTGTATGTTGCAGATGTCTTTAATAGCCAAACTGAAACACCAATCTTGGTACCTGGACTCTAATGTTCTATTAGTAGAAGGATTAATGCATAATCTATTATCCATAAGTCAATTAAGTGATAATGGTTATGACATAATCTTCAATCAAAAGTTCTGTAAAGCTGTTAGTCAGAAAGATGGAACAATCCTCTTTAATGGAAAGAGAAAGAACAACATATATAAAATAAAACTTTCTGAACTGAAAAGTCAGAATGTAAAATGTCTAATGTCTGTGGAAACTGAGCAATGGGTCTGGCACAGAAGATTGGGACATGCTAATATGAGAATATTATCTCAAATTAACAAACTCAATCTGGTCAGAGGAATTCCAAATTTGAAGTTCAACTTAGAAGCTCTGTGTGAAGCATGTCAGAAGGGAAAATTTTCAAAACCTGCTTTTAAAGCTAAAAATGTTGTATCTTCCTCTAGACCATTATAAGTTCTGCACATTGACTTATTTGGACCTGTGAAAACTGCTTCAGTCAGTGGTAAAAAGTATGGATTAGTGATCGTAGATGACTATAGCAGATGGACATGGGTAAAGTTTCTTAGACACAAGGATGAGTCAATTGATGCATTTCCAAACTTCTGCAAACAAGTTCAAAATGAAAAAGAGTTTAGAATTGTCAAAGTCAGAAGTGATCATGGTGGAGAATTTGAAAACAAAAAATTAGAATCATTCTTTAATGAAAATGACATCTCTCATAATTTCTCTTGCCCTAGAACTCCACAACAAAATGGAGTTGTAGAACATAAGAACAGAACATTGCAAGAGATGGCCAGAACCATGATCAATGAGACTAACATGGCTAAACACTTTTGGGCAGAAGCAGTAAATATAACATGTTATATTCACAATAGAATATCTATAAGACCTATTCTGGAAAAGACTCCTTATGAATTGTGGAAGAACAGAAAGCCCAACATTTCATATTTTCATCCTTTTGGATGCACTTGTTTTATTCTGAATACTAATGATCCTCTGAATAAGTTTGATTCTAAGGCCCAAAAGTGTTATATGTTAGGATACTCTGAACGTTCTAAAGGATACAGAGTATACAATAAAGAAACACGAATTTTCATAGAATCTATCTATATCAGATTTGATGATAAGTTTGGTCTTAAAAAACCAAAGCAGAATGAATCTCTTGCAGATATAGAAGTTGAAATTACTACAAACTGAAAATCTGAAGAACAACCATCTACAAAACAAGACAAGACAATCACTCCTACAAGTTTTGAAGAACCCACTCATAAGAAACTATCCAGAAGCACATTGAATCATCCCGAAAATAAAATCTTGGGAAAGAAGGATGGTCCAATCAGAACAAGGTCATCATTCAGAAATTCTGAAGAATCTCTAATGGGACTTGTCTCTCTGATTTAACCAACTTCTGTAGAAAAAGCTCTCTCAGAAAATGATTGGATACTTGCAATGCAAGATGAACTCAATCAATTCACCAGAAATGATGTGTGGGACTTAGTACCTAGACCCAGAGGATTCAACATCATTGGCACCAAGTGGGTATTCAGAAACAAGCTTAATGAACAAGGAGAAGTTGACAGAAACAAGCTTAATTAACAAGGAGAAGTTGCCAGAAACAAGGCACGGTTGGTTGCACAAGGTTATAGTCAACAAGAAGGAATAGACTATACAGAAACCTATGCACCAGTCTCTAGGTTAGAATCAATTATACTTCTAATTTCATTTGATGTTAATCATAATATCATTGTATATCAAATAGATGTCAATAGTGCATTTCTAAATGGTTATATTGATGAAGAAGTGTATGTGCACCAACCCCCTGGTTTTGAAAATACAAAATTTCCAGAACATGTCTTTGAACTCAAAAAATCGTTATATGGTCTGAAACAAGCTCCCAGAGCTTGGTATGAAAGATTAAGTAACTTTCTTCTAGAAAATAACTTCATCAGAGGGAAAGTGGATACAACTCTTTTCAGTAAAAACATTAAAAATGATATTCTGATATTCCAAATATATGTAGATGATATTATATTTGGTTCTACTAAAAGTGCCTTGGGAAAGGAATTTGTTGAGTCTATGCAGGCAGAATTTGAGATGAGCATGATGGGAGAACTAAAGTTCTTTCTGGGAATCCAAATCAATCAAACATCAGAAGGAACTTATATCCATCCAAGAAAATATGTTAAAGAACTTCTGAAGAAATTTGACTTATCAGAAAGTAAGATCTCTAAGACTCCTATGCATCCTACGTGTATTCTGGAGATGGAAGAGGTAAGTAAGAAAATAGATCAGAAGATCTACAGAGGTATGATTGGCTCTCTCCTCTATCTAACTTCATCTAGACCAGATATTATATACAGTGTATGTTTATGTGCTAGATTCCAATCAGATCCTAGAGAAACTCACTTAACAGCAGTTAAGAGAATCTTTAGATATCTGAAAGGTACTACTAATCTTGGTCTATGCTACAGAAGATCTAAAGATTACAAGCTTGTAGGTTACTGTGATGCTGATTTTGCTGGAGACAGAACAGAAAGAAAAAGTACTTCTGGAAGTTGTCAATTTCTAGGAGACAATCTAATTTCCTGGTCAAGCAAAAGGCAGCCAACCATAGCATTATCAACTGTAAAAGCTGAATACATTGCAGCAGCTGGATGCAGTACTCAAATGCTCTGGATGAAAAATCAGCTTGGGGACTTCAATATTTATGAGAGTAACATTCTCATCATCTGTGATAATACTTCTGTTATTTGTCTCTCTAAAAATCCAATTTTACATTCTAGAGCTAAACACATAGAAGTTAATCATCATTTCATTAGGGACTATACTCAGAAGGGAATATTATTTTTAAAATTCATAGATACTAATCACCAATGGGATGATATTTTTACAAAACCCCTTGCTTAAGATAGATTTAATTTCACTCTAACTAATCTTAGTATGGAATTATGTCTAGAATGAAAAATGTTTAATTACATGTTTTTATCTCTCAGAAGTTCTGAACTTTGAACTGGTTATTTTATTCATTCAGAAGTTAGTTTAATGATCTGACTGTTTATCTCTGAGAAATTCTGTTTCAAAAGAATAACATGCAGCTTCTGACATCAATACGTGTCACTCAACCTCTGAGGACCCCTAGAAGCTCAGAATACGTGTTCTAACTCAAAATCAGGATAGAACATGCAATCAGACAATTGTCCTCTGCAGAAGGACACGAGTTCAAATTCTGGGAAACTTAAAAGGGCTGAATTGACACAATAGAGGCGCAAATCTTTTTGGTAACTGTTTCAAGATCTCTACACCTTCCCCTTTTGTCAGCTAGCATTTATTGCTTTCTAATCATGATGTTTTCAGCATTTATTATTTCTACTAATTTTGTTTTATTATTAAATGCAATATTTTCCTATTTAAGCCCTCTTTCACCTTCACTTTTTAATTTTACCTCTCACGCAATTTTTTTTCACTCTCTTGTTTTCACCCTAAAATTTCCTATTTTTCTCTCTGCAAACTTTTCTTGTAAACCCTAAAAACCCTCATCTTAGTAACAATGGCTTCAGCATCTCAACCATCAAAAGATCCACCTTCAGACTTGCTACATGTTTCTCCAGTCAAGACTCTCCTTACTTCTACTGACAAACTTGAAGTTTTATGTGAGTTGTTCGTGGATTTTGAAAGCCTGAAGGAGAATGGTTTTGATCTTCATCCTGCTGTCAAATCCCAAGGTTGGGAAAAGTACTTTGATCGCCTCATGGGACCAGTCTTCCCCAAACTGGTTAAAGAATTCTAGGTTTTTGCAAGTGCTTCAAATTCCCATGTCACTTCTTACGTTCTGGGAAAAAGGATAATCATCTCAGAAGAACACATTACCAGGCTTATTGAATCTGATGGAAACGGAATCAAGTGTAGTGAAATGGATAAACTCTCAGACACAAAACTGGTGGCTAAAGAGATTTTCACCCATGGACAACCTTCAAACAAAATAAAAGATTTGAAGGATCATCTGAGGATCTGGGCAAAAATCATTTTGGGAAGCATATGTCACAGGAAAGCAACAAACTCTCCTGATTATATTAATATGGATCAGCAGTTCATTCTCTACTTCATCTCCAAGAAGAAGAAAGTCAATCTAGCCCATTCTCTCTTCAATCATCTGAAAAATAGTGTCAAGGATACCAGAGAAGGCGAAAAGACTAAGAGGGATTGAATACCTCTAGGAAGATTGATTTCTGATATTCTGACTGAAAACAAGCTTGTGGATTATCTGGCTGAAGCACAGCAGATTGAGTTGCTGGAGGTAGACGTTGGTAAACCTCTGAATGCAAAGAACCTCAAGAAGATGAAGTTCATTGACTCCATCAAAAGAGACCATACTCTTCATTCCAGAGAAGTTATCATAACAAGGAAAATTCCTCTACAGAACTTCCCCATGTTCTCTTCTGACACACCTCCATAGGTTGTTGTCAGATATTTGGAATCATGCAAGCTGGATGGAGTGGACCCTCTGTTCAACCCAGAAGAACTCAAAAAGCCAGCTCCAGAAGTTGTCTTAAAGAAGAACAAGAAGAGGAAAGTTGGGGAAGGAACTTCTCAGAAGGCTGTTAAAACAGTCAAGAAGAAAGGTAACACTTCATCTTCTCAATCTGATTACGTTTCTGTTGTAGAAGCTGTAAAAGTGGTAATGTCTGAACCCACACCTTCTGAACCAACTCCTTATGTACCCATTCCTTCTTATGAACCCATCATTGCTTCTGATCCAACTCCGTTTGTGACACCCAACCCTGCTGCCATATCTTCTATCATACCACCACTAAGTCAACTAGAAATTGAACCTAATCAACCACAAACTATAGATGATTTTGACATACCCATTGATCCCACTCCACCCTCTAATATAAACACACACTAATTTGTTGAAACACATATAAAACTTCAAAATGTTCTATCTGACATTGATGCATTCCAACCATTTGAATCTCACCAAAATGTTTATATTCAAACTTCTGAAATACAACAAACCAGTGTTTTCCAACCCATGCACGTTGACTTCAACACACTTGGCTTTGACCTATCTCCAATAAGACAAAAATCACTGTCATCCTATGAATCCACTCCACCAAACTCACCCACATTCATCACAATTCCAGATACTCCTCCAGAAAAATCTGAACCAGAAGACCCACTTAGAACCTCCATTGACATAGAGGCTCTCCAAAAATTATCTTCTGTCACAAACAAATGATATTCCTGCTCCAAAACCTAAAACCACCAAAATAGACATTGATTCACTTCTGCTAGCTTTTGAAGCAGAAATGAAAATCAGACTTGAGAATCTGAAGGTATCCTGCTCAGAGCTTCCTGATCCCGCTGCTTCTGACTTTCTATGGGCAACATTCAGAAAATGGTTCAATGTGGAGACCAAAAAGCTTAAAGATATCTGCTATGATATCGCTCACCAGAATTTTTGCGAGTATCTCAAAGAAGTGGTCTCTAGCATTGAAAAGAACAAACCTCTACTTCTGGATGACAAACCCTGGACTGAACCAGAACCAAAGGAATCATACTCTGATCTTCATATGGTTTTAGTTCCTTCTGAAGAAGTTCAGGAAAATGAATTTGTTCCAGTACCTTCTGCTGAAGAAAACTCTGAAGATCAAGCTACTGCTACTACTGAAGAAACTCTACCAACATCTCTCGTGCTGAAGACCCTAGAAGAATTGAAGAAGGAAAATGAAATGGTCAAGCAAAGGTTAGACAAGCAGGATGAAACTAATGCTGAACTGAACACTATGATTGGCAAGCAAGTGGAGTCATCTTCTGAAATCAAGTCCCTTCTGGAAGCATTGGTTACTAAGATGAACCTCATTCCCTGAATTTGTTTCTTGCTTTTCTTTTAGATCTGTTTTCTTGATTATTTTTTATCATTTGTTTCTGTTTGCTTCTAGCCTTGCTGTTTATTAATGAAAACCTTGCTCTTTTTTTGTTTCTTTATATTCATGTTTTACTTCTGCAATTTTTTTTACTTTTTGATTAATGGCAAAAAGGGGTGAAACGTAGAAGATTTTGATTTATAGCAGTTTATCAAGATTAACCTCTAACATATTAATGTTCAGATAAAACTGTTTGAGTTGTTATTCTAAATAGAAACAGGTTAAGTAATCAACTCAGGGGTAGCTAAAGCAAAGAACTTCTTATGGAAGAATTAAACTTGTTGAAGAACTTCTAATGAAAAATCTCTGAAAGGATAATTCCCATAAATCAAAGGGAGTCCTTCTAATACTTTTAACTTTATTCTTAAATCAAAATAAATGTTTTGTCATCATCAAAAAGGGAGAGATTGTTAGAACAATTTTGATTCTAATCCTCTAAGAGTTTTGATGATAATAATTATTATTATGCAAGAATAGAAGTTCTAATTCATGTTGAGAATAACTTACTTAATTATGTATTGTAGAAGTTCTTAAAAAGGAAGTTATTGGAAAGAAGGTTTGCTTCAAATAGAAGAAGACTTGCGCTATCAAATAGAAGTTATAAGTTAAAGAGAATCTCTCATTAAAGGCATTATTAAAAGCTGCGTACCAAGAATTAATTCACTCTGATTCATGTCTAGAAGATGGTGATTCTTTCATTAAAGCCTTAATTAAAGAATATATGAATTAATGCTGGGAACAAATATCTTTGATTATGGAAGGTTTTTATGGTATTAACTAATATCCATAATTGGCTCAAGATGTTCCCAACGGTCTTATCACTCAAGCATTATATAAAGGAATCATATTGAAGAGTTAAAGCTCTGGCTTCTACGAGATACAACTTATTCATTTGCCCTATACATTCTTGTAACAAATCACGTTGTGATTATAGCTTTATTAGAAGCAAGCTAGTTACTATTTTATTGTTATTGTAAAAGATAAGTTAAATCCCTTGAGTGACTAGTTTCAGTCAAAAGACTCAAGAGGACATTGACTGTAGGTCAGTGTGTGTATTCAAATATTGAATAGTGGATTAAGACCTCATTGATAGAGGCAAAATCACCTTGACGGGTGGACTAGATGTAGTTTGAGTTCAAACGAACCAGGATAAATTAAAGTGTCTTCAAAGTCATGTCATTGAAAGAAGTTTGAATGCATACATGTCATTAGCTCCATACTATATGGAAACAAGCATGTCATTAACTTGGTTGGACTGGGATAAGCTTGTTGGATCCTAAATGAGATTATCCAATGTCGCAATCAGCCCAAACAAATCATGAAAGGCCCATTAGAAAAAGGGGCGGTTGAAACCCTAGGTCTCCCTGTTGTGGCTATGGTCTGTCCACCTCTCCAATATGTGACAATGAGATGTCCTTAAAATGGAAGTTTGGATCATGCTAGCAAAGGAGAAAATTGTTTCCCCAATTAAAGAGGAAACCATTTCCCTCTACTTATACATGCTCTTTGGGAAGTTAAGGTAAAACCATGAAGGTGTGAGAAAAACACAAGAAATGGGGGTTTGAATTAGTGTTTTCACTCTTGTTAACTTTTTCCTCTTTTAACGTTATTGCATTGCAGAAGCGTAAGTAAATAAACTAAAGCATAAACAAACTGATTATCACGCAACATGGTGATTTGCTTTAGACAATTACTTAATCCACTATAACCAAACTGATTATTAGGCACAACATTACATGTGACTAACTGCACAATCAAATAATGAGACTTACCACATTGTGCAACTAGCTTATGCAACTTCCTTGCGTGACTACCCGTTATGACTAACTGCGCAACCTAAATGTGGCTTCCTTGCAGAGCTACCCATCGTGACTGACTGCACAACCAACTAATGTGACTTACAACATCTCACAACTATCTGATGCGACTTCACTGCACCAAGATAGATACTCCTGAGCAAGACCCCAAGTCCCGAACCTCAATATTCCAAACCTTAAGTCTTCAAAACCTTTAGCATTTCGTTCAATCAGAACCTCAAATCTTCAGAGTTCTTCAGAATTAGAACCACTCTCAAAACATCATCCATAAGAGCATTGTAACAACAACATAAGGCATATTTGGATCTTTTTTTATTGTGATCAGATACGTACGCATCCTTTCTTTTTTAGCATGCTTGTGACTTGTGTTACACATAATAACTTGCATATGTTTTTTCACGATCATCTGAACTATGTTTGTTAGATCTGATAACTTGATAAATAGGATATGCTCAGTAACAAACATTAGAACATCAAATTATTCTTCCACAAATACTTCATTGTTATCATCAAAACATAGAGATGAAATGCAGAGGCAACTTTTGATCTTACAAACCATTTCCTCCCTTGATTCAACCCAAAGTCTTTTCCAATAGCACCCCAACTTCTACTATTGGGGATTAATTTTACACATTCATTACTCAGATGATCAAAGCATACTAACCTTATAATTATCACCTTTGTATGTAGGGTCACACTCTTTGTATTTCATAAGTACAATTGGCACCCAACACAGGGTCTCGATAAAATTAATTTAAAAACACTTAAATATATTTCCACTTTCCTATATCATCTTCTTTTACATGGTCATACAGAAAGGCATCATAATATCTAGCAGCATCGATATCACCAACCACGGGGATTAAGTAGAAATGATAGCTGCTATGAAATAATTGTTACGTTCAAACAAAGGTTTGGAGGGAAAAGTTTTGGTTCTCTAGGAATGATACCATGGAATTTTCTAGGCCAAATACGAGGTCTTAGATCTCCATCCTCTCTCATATGAGATTTGGGGCACTCTAGTTCTATAGAACTTTGGATTGTGGATAACATGATACAAGTCAATCAATAGCTGCATAATTTTGATAATGACGTGATTTTGATAATGACAACACTTGAAGTCAAACATCTGCTAAAGAGATAGATCAAGTGGTAAAATGTTAACAATATAAATAAATATTCTTAAATTCAACATTACAATCCAATGACTCTCAAGTGAATATTTCGAGTTTATGATCATCAAAGGTTAAAAACAACATCTTAAATGATGGTAATTAACATGGAAATATCTCAAGTCTCATCAATAAGACTCAAGGCTCTTGTGGATCAAATATAATGATGTAAAAACTTGAAGCTTCAAAGTATGAAAGAGAGCAAGTGTGAAAGATTGTCTCATCGTGTCTGTTTGAGTGATCAGTGTCTTGAAAACACACTAGTGCATTTCTGGAAACATTTTGGATAAAGCATGCGTGCGCACACGCACACACACAAATCATTGAAAAGTATCTCACTTTTAATCAATATAAAAAAATGTTTTTGGATCCTACCCATTTGATTAGGAGTCTGCCCTCTTGATTAGGAAAACATGTTTTAAAGTGTCTAATTGATTAGATTTATAGCCTAATCAATTAGATGATGCCTAATTGAGTATCTAATGGATTATGAAAGACTCTTAAAGATTGGTAGTGAATCTATATCTAAACCTTCCATTTGGGTAAGCTACAATCAATTATTGGCATTGCCTAATATATTATTCTAATCGATTAGGTCATTTATTTGGCCCATAAATTATTTCCAAATTTAAACCATTTTGTGGCTTATAAATAGAGAGATTATCTATCCTTTCATATCATCAAGAAAATGGAAAACCTCACTTTTAACTTCACTCATCAAATCTAAACTCATTCCAATATTTCGAAAATATTTTAGCAATAATGCTTTGTGAGTGTTCTTGACTCTCGATGAGGATATTGTTTTGGGTAAGAGTATAACTCTAAACTTACCAAGAGTATATTTTTCTCTTGATTAAATAATTCTTCCTTAAGAAGTGATTATTTTGGTTGGGAGCTAAACCACATAAATAGCTCTTATTTTTATTTGGGGGATTAATCTTAGTTTCCATTTGGTTTTTGAAAATCTCTCTATTGGTTCATATAAATCAGTCAGAGAAAATATCCCAAATGATTCTCGATCTTAATCCAGTTAAAAACTCTATGTTTGAGATCAGTCAAGTGGTAAAATCTCGGTTGGTTTCTAAGATCATCCAAGTATAAAAACTTTGTAGTTTTTAGTTCATCCCAATATGAATCTCGATTCGGATTATGGCCAATCTGATATAGACTTTGTACATTCACTTAATTTCCTTACTTTAAATTTACGCTACATACTTATTCAAACATTTTTAATTATATACTTTTAAACTCTAATTTTATAAAATGCCTTTATTTTAAATCACTGTTTTCAAAATCCACAATTCACCCCCTATTGTTATAGAGTCACATGTATGAAAAGTGACATCAGAGCCTAAATCCCTTTTAAAGACTAATCGTCTTAGGAAGAATATGACTTCCAACACTATTTTTAACAAGAGGACTTTCCTAAACTTACTTCCACTGTTTAATATGGTGATAAATTTGAATTATGAAAAGCTACATTTAAAATATTAATTCAAAGTTTTAATATTTAATTGTATGAAACAATACTCAAAGGTTCATTTATCCCATTCATTTCCTTTATGGTGAAGTTGTAGATAAACCAAATTTTCTTTGGACCGAAAAGGAAAAGAGAAAGTTTGGAATTGATTTTAAAACTAAATTATTTTTTAGATATTTCCTTAAATGAAAATAAATTTCATTATGTACTTAAGTGTAATTCCGCCGAGAAAATGTGGGACACTCTTGAAATAATTTATGGAGTATCTCCAAGTTCAAATAAGAGAGAATAAATACACGAAGTGAAGATCATGAATGTCAATGTTTATTTCACAATTTTTTCAACTCTTAGAAATTTTAGAAGCCGTGTAATTTTTGATACTAACAAATATCTAAAAATTAACCATTAGAGTCAGAAACCTGATCCAATCCTAAAATTGATGGATATGAAAGTTTACAATTTTCAAGAAAATTCCATGAAGGAAGAAGTTGTCAAAAAATTGAATGATTTGATTCAAATGTTAATGGATGAAGGAATGAACTCAAACCTAGAAGAATATCTAGAAACTTCATCAAAGAACACATATGAAGAAGAAAAATCAACTCCACTAATGTTCTTTGGAAGAACAGTCTCAGTGGTTGAACGATCCTTGAAAGATTCAACATTCAACTGAGAAACTTCATCAAGATGAAAACATAAAGAAGAAGAAGAGGTTTCATCCAATGGAAAATTTGAAAGAAGAAAGGATAAAGAATTCTCAATGAAAATTATATCCAGTGACTCAACTTCAATGAGAAAACACAAATAATCAACCTCTGGTAGATTATTCAAAGAATCTTCTTCCAATGAAGAAGATGAACAACTTTGCTAAGTCTCTCAAGAAGAAGATAATTGTGAGGTTACAAAGCTATCATACAAGAGTTTGTTTAAATTAAATGCTAATCTAATAAAGGAACATGATAGGATGTAAAGGCGTAATGTAAATTGTAAAGATTATGTTAAGTTACAAGAAAATAGCAATGAAACCCTTAATTATGGAATAATCAATATTATAAACCAAGTTGGAATATGTGAGACTTGTACCTTGTTGAAAAAGGAAGTGAAATATATTCATGAAACCCTAAGTAAATTTATCAAGGGAAAAGAAAAGCTAGATTATATTATATCAAATCAAAGGCCTTACTTGAATAAAACTGGATTACGGTTTAAATCTGGTAGATGACATAGTAAAGACTTCAATAGGAAGAAAATGAATCCTTGTGTTTAAAAATTCTCTTACTATGATATATTTGGCCACTTATAGTCATTTTATTTTGATAAATTAATAAAGTATAACAATAGTAACCCTAGATCTCATAGAACCACTAACTCACCGATACCTAAGAAGAATTGGGTACAAAAGGTGAAAACCTAATTTGTTTTGTAGGGCTACGTTGTACATATAATGAAGTCATAATGCGTATTAAATGAAAATATGTAAAGCAAGATGTATACCTTTGAATATACATGATGTGCCTGGTAGTTTTTGACTTTATCGATGCTTGCGATCCAACAATGTTCATTAATGGTGAATATCAACAGTCATAATCAAATAATTTTTTGTTGAGAATGGTCTAAATATTTATTATTTGTGATGATAAATTAATATGTTAGTAGTTTTAGAATTTAAGTATGTAGTGAAAGTGTGAGAAAAACACAAGAAAGAAGGGCTTGAATATGGGTTTCCACTCTTGACCTCTTTTCAAGATCTTAACGTTGTTGCGTTAAGTGAATCATTGACTTGTGTTGCGAAAGCATAAACATAAATTAAAGAAAATGCAATAGTAAAGAACACACGATATATCTTGGTTCACTTGTCAACTACAAGCTACCTCCAGCCCATCCAGCAAGGTGATTTCCCTTTATCAAGGACTTAATTTACTCTAACCAAAACATGATTACAACTGCACGGCCAACTGCTGTGACTAACTGCACAATAACCGTTGTGACTTCCCTACGCGAAAACCTCTTGTGACTAACTCCACGACAACTATCGTGACTTCCTTGCACGACCTACAACCGTGACTAACTACGCATCAACATGCAACTTTCCTGCACGACCTACAGCCGTGACTAACTGCATAATAACTGTTGTGACTTCATGGCTCCATAACACATAGTTCTAAGTGTAGCGGTAAAATCATGAGTGTAAGCTATTGCTTAACTTAACTCAAGGTACACAGAGTCGCCACCGCGCTTTTATTTTATTCCAAATGGAAAAGGTAAAAAGAATGAATAAAACCTAATGAATCTAAAAGAAAAAGCTAAAAGAAACAAACAGAGAACGGGTAAGGGGATAGGTTACAAATCGGGAAGGTTTTACGCACCCGAAATGTCCGTGGTACTCCACGGGAACCCTTTGAAATATTTATTGCTTTTTTGGTTTGAAATGGTTTGCTTGGAAAAAAAATTGAAGAGATGAGAAGAAGAATGTTTTTTAAGATTTTTGTGTTTGAAGAGACGATTGTCTCATGCCTACGTACCCACAAAGTGCAATGCGAGATCAAAACCCCGTAGTTCGTGGTACAAATTGTGAAAAGACAAATGAGTTGAATTGATTTTAAAATGTAAAGATAAGTCGTAATTCTTTAGAGAATAATTCCTCTAGAAAGAATGAATCATATCTAAACATAAAAAATGGTTAAAAGAAACGCGCACGAGGGCACAAAAACAATTGAGTGAGTTTTGAAAGTTTTAAAGTTTTTGAGAAGAAAGTTTCGATATGCTTATGTGGTTTAGCATTTGTTAAGAAATAAAAATGAAAAAAAGTAAAAACACTTGACCTAAGTCAAGGTTTGATTGCGAAAATGTTTGAAGTTTGAAAACAAAGAAGATTTGCAAATAGGAAGAAGATTTGAAAATTTAAGAAGTGGGAAGAGATGAAGGGACTATCCTAAAACTTGAAAATAAAAGCTAAAGGAAGAACGATCAAGCCGTATGGTGGACATTATTTGAAGCAAACGGATTTCCATCTTCATAAACAAGTGAATTCAATCGGAGCCAAAGTCTTCAATCCATAATAGCTCAAGCAAAGGAACGATCCTAGAATCTAAGTCCAACTCCAAGTCCAATGCTAAGGATAGTAACCATAGTCCGAAATTAAAGTCACAAATCTTTTGATGTTTAATCCTTTATTAATGTTTTTGTGTCCAAATGGACAAAATAAAAATCACAAGCAACAATATAAACATAAACAATATGATGAATGATATAGAAGCATAATAAGAGGTGTAAGGAGCGAGAGATTGAAATAAAGAGGATAAGGTGCGAGAGATTGAATTTAAATGGTTAGTACATTAATAGTATTATAATATTTACATAGAAAATGTTATGATGAACTTAATCAAACATAACCACAAAAAGAGAACCAAAATCGAGGCAACCGGATCCAAATGGATCTCATTCCGAATCGGGACAAGTTTAGGTCTATGTTAAGCAATCGCCGAGTAATTTACGGAGTAATTACCTTACAAATGAGGCCGGCCACCACCAATTAAGGTGGAAAATATTTGTGATAATACATGTTAGAGAAATGATATGATGAATCATTCTCCGAAAACATGCCACACTAAAAGAAATAGGAATGGTCTAATCTTAATCGAGATTTCACATTGTATTATAGAAGGTAACTGTTGCACCCCAAAATTTGCCCTCACAAGACAAGAATTTGTGTACTAATAGGTTCACAAGGTTCACAAGACATCTCATAAGGTTCACAAGGTTCACAAAGTTCACAATTAGTCAGAAAGTTTGACATTTCCCTCAGACAATGCATCCTCCTAAGCAATGCATCCTAAACTAGGGTTTTGACTTTAATCAGGCTAAACGGACTTCCAAGACTTCAAGTGAGCTTCATAACATCTTATATGTGTTTAAGAATCCCCATGACAAGTTTCAAGACATTTCTCAAAGGTTTGCTCAGTCAGATAATCAGATAGGTCAAAATCAGTCAAAGTAGTTAAAAAGTCAAACTGAGGTCAACTGTGGTCAAACCAAAGTCAAACTTCATGATTTTTTTGCCAACATCAATTATATGAAGTAAAATTCATCATTTTATCAAGGGTTGATCATGATTCATCAAGGATATTTCAGATCATCAAGAATCAGGAGTTTCTAAATTAGGGTTTCCTTAGGAAAAGTCAACTAAACTTTGACCAACCATAACTTTCACATACTTCATCAAATTTTTTCCATCCAAAGCTCATTTTGAAGGAAATTGAATTCTCTACAACTTTGTGTCTCACAAGCCAATCCCAAAAATGCTTCATTTGGAAGGTATGAGCTAAGACATTATAGGTTCTTTTGAAAGTCAACAAAAAGTCAACAACTTCAAAAGAGCATAACTTGAGAATGGTAAAAGATATGGACATGAAACCAATGGGGTTGGTTAGAGTACTCTTTAAGCTTTCCAAAATGTCCAAGAACACCCTCATAGAATTAAAATTGAGGGATATATGTCTTTGCAAAGTTGGGAAATGTTTGAGAGGTTTATTGAGCAAATGGGGTCTTAGAACCAATTCTTTCCACATGGGCTTGCATTTTTATGACCCAATCACTACCATGACATCATACACGAGCCAAAAATAATTTATTCAGATTTTTATTATTTTTATTTTATTTATTTTGATTTTATTCATTTAAAATCATTTTAAATCAAAATAAAATATGAAAAGTTAAATATTTGATTCGATTTTCATTCTAGAAGCTCATAAACATGTTTTAAAGTTGATTGAAAGATTTAAATTCGTGCTAGACCAAAGAGGAAAAGATTTATGTGATTTTTTGACTAAAAAAGCAAGTTGTATCTTCATGATCAAGCAACCAAGACAAAGCCCATAAATCCAAAGTTTCTTGACCTAATTCAACTCTCTATATGTACACAAACTAATTACAATACAAAGGGACGAAAATTGCAGCCTCAAGAACAAGTTTCAAACTTTCAAAATTCATCCAAAAAAACTCAATTAGGATTCTTACTTAGAGGCTCTCTCAAGGCATTCTAAAGGTGGCAAAACATTCCTTGGACATCTCTGATGCTTTCTCAATCCTCAAAAGCATCCAAATCATGTCATAATGCATAAACCGAATTCACCTTTGAGCTTGAAACTTTGATTTTCGATTTTTCTTATATGAGCTGTATAAATGGAATTCGATTGTATATTGTTGTTTATATTGATGTTTGCAATGTTTCTGGTTGGTTTAATTTGAAGTTTGATGCAGGAATGGCCGAACTCCATTTTTAGGGTTCATGAAACCATGAATTAGGGCTTCAAGAAATAACTAATTTCAGATCAAATTATGGACATATTTGGACTTAGAGGACATGCTTTGATTGATTTGAACCCTTAGAATGAATTTATATTGTATATGTTGCGTTTTTGAATTTCCAGGACCTATAGCTACGAAGAAAATCCGTCACTATAGGCTTTAGTGACGGAAAGGTGTCACTAAAAGTCTAAGACGACGGACAGAGGAAGAAGATGACCATGCGCGCGAATTTCAGTTTTCAAATTTAGTATTATTATTTAATTGATGTTTTGTGTTTTATATCAGTTGGAAGCAAGTGGCGTAGTGGTAAGCGTGTACGCATATGAGGCAAACGACCTGGGTTCGATCCCCAGGTTATTCTTTTTGTTCAAAATTCCTTTTATTTTGCAGGGTTTTTATATAATGATCAAGAACTATCCTATAGACACGTTGCGTGCGTAGCTCAGTTGGTTGACTTGCATATGATGGAGGCTGGGAGTCCTGGGTTCGACCCCAGGCTCCAGCAGGTAAGTTATTTTGTTCTTTTTTTCTATTTTTTACCTTTTTAATATAATTAATATTATTAATATTAACTCAAACTTTTTTTTAAATAAAAACTCAAATATTTTCCCTATATAAATTATAATCCAAATTTTTATTTTTTTTTCTTTAAAACATTTTTGTAAATAAATATTAATTATTCTTTCTAAATAATTTTATTAATCTTTATTATATATAATTTGTAAATAATTTATTTAAACCTTATTTAAATTTTAAACCTAAATAAAACCCTAATTATATTATAAATCTTAATTTTATTTGTTTGTAATTATGTATATTTATTGTATAATTTGTTTATATTATTATTGTATATGGTTTTTATATGTAAATAATTTAATTAATTAATTAACTCTAATTTATTTTCCTAAAAAATAATTAAAAAACCTAGCTTTATTTTATGAATTTAATTTATTATTGCTATATGTTTACTTAATTATAATTGACAAATATTTTTAAAATATGTATATAAAATTAAATTATTAGAATTATTAGTCATATTTAGTAGTATATAATTATTATTATTTATTTTATTAAAATTCTCTTAAAAATAATTATTTATTTAATTTTGAACTCTTAATTTATTTCTATATTATATTGTTATACTAACCCTCTTATATATATTTATTTTTGTTTATTGTTACTAACCCATTTAATTATTTTTATATTTGCTTATTTATTTTAATTATTCTTAATTATCATAATGTAATTGTATCCACTATGTAATAGTTGTAGAATTATTTTTATTATTTATTTTTTTAATTGCCATGGTTAGTAAAATAGGGAGTGTAAAACATGTTTGTATTTAAAATTGAATTTAGATCATTAATCTCAAGATAAATATATGAATTTATACACTCACACACGTAAGTCGATCTTGGATCGTCATCTCACATTCTTAAGGGTTACCTCTCATGTTGCCTAAACAAAAGGTCAAGTAAGGTGTAAAGCAAAGTCCCTTCTCTTATATCATCTAGTCCCTTAAAAGATAAAAAGATCAAGTCCCTTCATGGTTGCCTTCGTAAATGATCTTGTCCCTTTCGAATAAAGATGATAAGTCCCTTCGAATTGCTAAATACACCTTACAGTTGCCTAATCACAGTTGTCCCTTCATTTGTCCCTCAAACGTCCAAGGTAATGACTACCTATTCCTTAATAATAGGGATAGTCTTACCATTTAAAGGATATTTAAGAACAGAAAAGACTTAACTTAGGGTAGGTTCCTCTTATGTACTTGCTCACCTTTTCAAACATTTCAAAACACTTCACATTTTCAAACAAATTTTCAAAACAAAGTCTTTATATATATCCGTACATGGATCATTATAAAGTACTTAAGAAAATTTCTAAACACACACTACACTTCTCAAAAACATTTTAAAGTGAGCTAAGTAATTAAAAGCCCATGGATAACTATGGATGTAAAGGGTGCTAACACCTTCCCTTTACATAACCTACCCCCCGAACTCAAAAATCTTTTAAGGTCTTTCCTGTTCTTTTATGCCCTTTCCTTTGGATAAAATAAAAGTCGGTGGCGACTCTTGCTATCCGCAACATTTAACTAAAGTCAGTTCTCCCACCGTGTTACTGAACTGACGACTCTGCTGGGGATTTAATAAAAGAGGGGTACCCTTAGGAATTAGATCACTTTAAATTTGTTTGCTTTGTTTGCTTTACTTATCTTGTTGGGTGTTCTTATGTGTGAAAGATCCTAACCCGGATCTAGTGTACCTTAGGTAAATGGCAATAGACCAAGGAAACTGTACGGCGTATACCGATATGGTTGATCTGGTGGCCATAGTTAGTGTGACTTCTTGGTTGGTGCTTATGTTCCTTAAGTCAAGTTGAGGATAATATGAGGCTGCCATATGTTGTCAATGCACTAACTAACTTTTAGAACCCTAGTTATCCCATCTTGACCTTTAGAAAAGTAGTGAGATAACCAGCTTTGGTGAAGACTGAAGTTGGTTGATACTCGATGCTACGCTCATTGAGATTCTAAACTTGGAGGGTTTTGGTTGGCAAGTAAGTTGCCTACTGAACAACCACCCTTGTGAAGGATCAATGATATTGAGATCCCTTAGAACCTGGTTACTTTTATAGGACATGATGAACCATCTAAACTTCAGGGGAGGGTACTTGCCTTTAAACCTCATGCAAGCCTCTAAACCTAGGGCTATGGTGTGACTTGTTTGTGTGTGCCACATGTTTGTGATTGAGCATAACATCATAGCATCATCATGCATCATGAGCATAGCATTTTCACTAACCATTTCAAGGACTAAAGGATTTATCTTTGTTCTTTGTTGCAGGTCATGGCTTCTACTCGTAGGAACACTATCAGGATCAACTTTGTAGGAATACCTCCTAAGCTTAAGGAATTGGTTTCTCAGGTTTCTGAAAACTCCCAGTTCATCAAGAGACATGGTCACCTACTGGATCTAGTCACTTTAGGGTTCAATGAAAACATGATGAGTGTTCTGTTTCAGTTCTTTGATCCTAAGCACCATTGCTTCACATTCCCCGAATATCAGCTGGTTCCTACAATGGAAGAGTTCTCTAAACTTCTGGGTATACCTGTTCTTGATCAAAGACCCTTCACAGGCTTGGAAAAAGAGCTTAAACCAGAGGTTATTGCTGCAGCTCTACATCTGAAGAAGTCAGACATTGTTTTAGAAACGAGAAGCGGAGTTAAGGGTATTCTTGCTAAGGTGTTGATAGAGAAGGCTCAACTGTTCTTGAAGGCGTTGAGCTATGATGCTTTTGAGGAGATCTTAGCCTTGATGATTTATGGCTTAGTGTTGTTCCCCAATCCAGATCAGTTCATAGACGTTCATGCCATCAACATATTTCTGAGTCACAATCCAGTGCCTACATTGCTTGGAGACATTCTGCACTCTCTTCATACTCGTACTACAAAGGCACGAGGAACTCTGATGTGTTGCATACCTTTGCTATCTAGGTGGTTTATTTCTCACCTTCCTCGATCAGTGATGAAGAATGAACAAGGGTTCAGGTGGTCCAAGAGGATTATGTCACTCTCTCATTCAGATATCCATTGGTGCTCCAGATCTATGGAGAATGTCACTATCATTGACCGTTGTGGGGAGTTTCCTAATGTGCCAATTCTAGGCATAAGAGGAGGCATTACTTACAATCCATCCTTAGCTTTACGACAGTTTGGTTATGCGCGGAGTGATGGTCCTCGTGACATGTTGATTCAGGGTATTGTGTTTGACTACGACAACGATCTGCAAGGTTACCGTCAAAGGTTCATACGAGCATGGGGAAAAGTGAACAAGGTTGACAGCAAGACTCTGGAGCCCAAGTACACTATTCCCATGGAAGCTTACCTCAGATGGGTGCGATCTCGTGCTCAGACTCTCATGATGCCATATCCTGCCATCCTGCCAGTTACTATGGAGCCTGTTGCTGAAGGAGATACCTCTTATACCATCCTTCACCCAGACATGCCCACTGACATGGAAGACTTACAGAGATCCTGGATCCAGTTGAAGGAGCAAAGGGATACTTTCGAGGCTCATTACAAAGCAAGTCAAGAAAGAATCCTGGAACTAACAAAGCAACTTCACGAGGAGCGGAATCTCAACTCATACCTCAACACAAAGAGGAAACGTCCATGGGAGACTTAAAACCCCATCTTTTGTATTTATTTCATTTCATTTTTATTGTAAGCCCAAGGGGCAAACAAATTTATTACTAATAAAAGTTTACTTTCTTGATTGTTTAAGCAAATTTAAATCCTGCGGTCCTTGAAAACATTGCATATGCATTTATACACCATATCATTGCATCACAGGTTTATTGTGCACAGGTTTCTTATCTTCTCGCTGTTTATTTCAGCAATGGCTCTTGAACAAACAGTTAAAGATCTCCAGGCACAAAATGCACAGTTCCAAGAACTGATCCTGAACTTGTCCAAGGGGCTGGATGAATTGAAAACACTGTTGGCTAAGAAGACTAAGAAGACTAGAAGGTCAGGAGGCCTGATCAAGACGGGAAGAAGGTTCAGAGGTCCTGTCAAGACCAAAGAACAGGTTGAATATTATGAGTCTGAAGAGTCTGAGAAAGAGGGAGGCAGCCTCCATAACACAATGGGGGATTCTGATTCTGAAGCTAACTACTATCATGATCCTAATGAAGATAGGTTCAAGATGCTGGTGGATAGAATGGATGCTATGGAATTTCAAAAGTCTTCTAGGCTGGATTTTGAAGACCTGAGTTTGATATCTGGGGTGGTTATACCCATTGGTTTCAAGGTTCCTGCTTTTGTAGTGTATGATGGTGTCTCTTGTCCCAAGCTGCATCTGAGGTCTTATGTCCAGAGAATCCAACCCCATACTGCTGATAAGAAGTTGTGGATCCATTTCTTCCAAGAGAGCTTATCTGGAGCTCAATTGGAATGGTACTATCAGTTGGAAAGTGTCAACATCCATGATTGGAATGATCTTGCTGAGGCCTTTTATAAGCAATATCAATACAATGCTGACCTAGCCCCTACTCGCATGCAACTACAAAGCATGTCTATGGGTGCTGAAGAAAATTTCAAGGAGTATGCCCAGAAGTGGAGAGATTTGGCTGGTAGAGTGCAACCACCTCTAACTGACAGAGAGTTAGTGTATATGTTCATGTGTACGTTTAATGGTCCTTTTTATAGTCATCTCATTGGAAGCTCATCATCTGGCTTCACTGAGTTGATAATGACAGGAGAGCGCGTAGAAAGTGGTATAAGGAGTGGCAAGATCCAAGTGGGTGCTTCTTCATCAAGTACTACAAAGAAGCCCCCTAGTGGGAAGAAAGAGTCGAATGTTGTTTATGGTCAACCTGATCGTAATAGGAGGCATCAGTCTGTGAGTGCAGTTCATATCTCTAACCCTACTCCTGCAACACCAGAGCCACCACAGGGAAATCAGTAGAGGCCTAGAAGGCAGTTCACTAAACTCAACATGTCACTGGCCCAAGCCTTGCAACACTTGTTGAAGTGTGAACTCATCACTTTGAGGGACCCCCCTCAGAATCCCAATGTTACCTCTCCCAGGTACAATCCTAATGCACGATGTGCATATCATTCGAATTGTCAGGGACATGATACCAATAGTTGCTGGATATTGAAGAATAAAATTCAGGATATGATTGATGCTAGAGAGATTGAGTTTGACCCTCCGGGTACTCCAAATGTGATTACTGCTCCCATGCCAAATCATGAGAAGACTGTTAATGCCATTGATGAAGTTTCACGTATTTCCTCAGTTGCAGATGTGACTACACCATTGGCTGTTATTAAGAAGAAGTTGGTACAAGTTGGGTTCTTTCCAGGTTGTCATGAAGATTGTTTATATTGTGCTTATAGGCCGGATAGTTGCTGGAGATTGAAGGACGGAATTCAACGCCTCATGGACAATTACACAATATTATTTGAGAGGACACGTTCTGTAGAGAGCATGATTGAACATATAACTAAAGGTGCGAAGGTTGAAGAGGTGGATATGGTTGATAAAGTGCCGGTAAGGATTACTTCCAAGGGACCTGTAAAAATCACTCGTAAGGGTCCAATTAAAATTACTGCTGAAGGCCCTGTGAAGATTGTTGCTGAAGCTAGTGTGGCTCCTATGATCATTACCACTCCGGGTCCTATTCCATATACTTCTGATAAGACGGTGCCTTGGCATTATGGCTACGATGTTTATATTCATGGTGTCAAGTAGTAATCCTTAGCTGATGCACCTGTTGTTGGTGAAAATCTGGATGTTGATAATATTGTTGGATCTAGTAAGATCACACGAAGTGGAAGAGTTTTCTCTCCTCCAGTTACCTCCAAGAATACAGTTACTCCAACTGCTGATGCTCGGGGCAAAGGTCCTATCATTGAACCTATACAAACTGATGTGCCAGCTGCTGATGATCTTTCTAAGCAGATGGAAGAAGTATTGAAGATCATTCGCAAGAGTGATTATGACATTGTTGATCAATTGGGGCATACTCCCTCCAAGATTTCTATGTTGTCTTTATTGTTGTGTTCTGAGGCTCATGCCAAGGCCTTGATTAAATTTTTGAAGACTGCTCACGTACCAAATGAGATTTCTGTAGACCAGTTTGAAGATTGTGTTGCACACTTGACCTATGATAATGGGTTAGGTTTCTCCGATGCTGATTTGACTCCTGCCAAGAGGGATCATAACAGGGCTCTACATATCTCTATTGAATGTAGGGGCACTACCCTGTCACATGTGTTAATAGACAATGGTTCTTCGCTGAATGTGTTGCCCAAAGAAGTTCTGAATAAGCTTAGTCCTGAAGATGCTGTGTTGAAGCCCAGTAATATAGTGGTGAAGGCTTTTGATGGCTCGAGAAGAGTGGTGCATGGAGAAATTGATCTCCCAATAAAAGTAGGTTCTCGGGTCTTCAATGCTACTTTTTATGTAATGGATATTCGTCCGTCGTATTCTTGTTTGCTTGGGCATCCCTGGATCCATGGGGCAGGTGCTGTAACCTCCACCTTACATCAGAAGCTGAGATATCCAGTAGAAGGAAAAGTTGTCACTGTTTACGAAGAGGAAGGATATATAGTTAGCCATGTGAACACATTTAAATATCTCGAAGTGGAAGGTGAATATGTTGAAACTCCATGCCAGACATTTGAAGTAGTTCCTTGGGTTGTTAATAATTATGAAGCTCCTCCTGTTGTCAAGAAAGTTCCCGTGGTCACCAGAATACCTCCTACAATGGCTTCCCTCAAGGATGCTAGAGCTGTGGTGGATGAAGGTGGTTGTACTATTTGGGGTCAGCTTCCTGACATCCCTTACAAGTCTGACAAATTTGGTTTGGGTTTCACTGCAGAGTCCCAGAAGGCTGTTCATCGTGCTCGTGCTGTTCGTATCACCAATCAAGGGATTATGAAAGATCAGATTAATGCTGTGGGTGACTATGATGAAGACTACAACTTGGATGCTTGGATTTTTCCTACTGTGGGTGCTGGGCTCAATAACTGGAAAGCTGAAGATGTTATTCCTATCTCCTTTAGTCAGGAGTAAATACTATCACTGTGTTGTTACTTTTAAAGTTTGTAATTTTTGAACAATTAAACTCTTAAGCCTTGTGCCTTACCCGGGGCACAATGGTATGCTTGTTTCGGGATGTCATTTCATTTGCATACTTCATTCAATAAAAATCAGTGGACGTTTCGTTTTCGTAAATATTGTGTTCCTTGTCTTTCTTTTCTTTTATTTTTGTTTTATCAGCTATGTGTTCTTACACACACCCACATCACTAAAATGCAGATCCTTATCCACTATGGATCCTGTTGATAACAGTTCTAATATTGCCAATTATAATTTCAAGAATCCGATCTATCAAGCTGAAGATGGAAATGAGGACGATTGTGAAGTACCTGTAGAGCTTGCTAGGTTGTTACAACAAGAAGAGAAAGTTATACAGCCACATGAAGAGCCAGTCGAAGTTGTGAATCTGGGAACGGAAGAAAACAGGAAAGAAGTCAAGATAGGGGCTGAATTAGAGGATAATGTTAAGAGCAGATTGATTCAGATGTTAAATGACTATGTGGAGATCTTTGCTTGGTCCTACGAAGATATGTCAGGGTTGGATACAGACATTGTGGTTCACCGTTTACCAGTAAAAGAAGATTGTCGTCCAAAGAAGCAGAAGGTTCGTCGTATGCGTCCTGAAATGTCAGAGAAAATTAAAGCAGAGGTGATGAAACAGTTTGATGCAGGGTTCTTAGTTGTGACTTCTTATCCTCAGTGGGTTGCAAATGTGGTACCGGTGCCTAAGAAAGATGGTAAGGTATGTATGTGTGTAGATTACAGGGATTTGAACAAGGCTAGCCCCAAAGATGACTTTCCTCTTCCTCATATCGATGTTCTAGTAGACAACACTGCTCAGCATAAGGTATTCTCATTCATGGATGGTTTCTCTGGTTACAATCAAATCAAGATGGCACCTGAAGATATGGAGAAGACTACATTTGTTACACAGTGGGGCACCTTTTGCTATAAAGGGATGCCATTTGGTTTGAAGAATGCAGGGGCAACATATCAGCGTGCTATGGTGGCTTTGTTTCATGATATGATTCATCATGAGATAGAGGTATATGTAGATGATATGATAGCCAGGTCCCAGAATGAAGAGCAACATCTTGATCATCTGCATAAGTTGTTTGAGAGATTGAAGAAGTAAAAGTTGAGATTGAAACCAAACAAGTGTACTTTTGGAGTTAGGTCTGGTAAACTCCTGGGTTTCATTGTCAGTGGAAAAGGTATTGAAGTGGATCCTGCGAAAGTAAAAGCTATACAAGAGATTCCAGCTCCCTGCACTGAGAAGGAAGTTAGAGGTTTCTTGGGACGATTGAATTACATTGCAAGATTTATTTCCCAATTAATTGCCACCTGTGAGCCAATCTTCAAGTTGTTGAAGAAAGATCAGGTGATGGAATGGAATGATGAATGTCAGACTGCCTTTGATGAAATCAAGAAATATATGCTAGAACCTCCAATTCTGATGCCACCAGTTGATGGAAGACCCTTGATTATGTACTTAACAGTATTAGACAGCTCAATGGGGTGTGTGTTGGGGCAACATGACGAGTCTGGTCGAAAAGAGCAGGCAATATACTACCTTAGCAAAAAGTTTACCGACTGTGAAACAAGATACTCACTGCTCGAGAAAACTTGCTACACTTTGGCATGGGCTGCTCGCCGACTAAGACAGTATATGTTGACTCATACTACCTTATTAATTTCGAAGATGGACCCAATCAAGTACATATTTGAGAAACCTGCTCTCTCCGGAAGAATAGCAAGATGGCAAATGATCTTAACAGAATATGATATACAGTATACTACTCAGAAGGCCATTAAAGAAAGTGTTGTGGCTGATCATTTGGCTCATCAAGCAGTGGATGATTATCAGTCAATGAGTTTTGAGTTCCCCAATGAAGACATTATGATTATTACCAAAGAACCTGGACAATATGACGGACCTGAACAAGGATCCCGATGGACTATGGTTTTCGATGGAGCTTCCAATGCACTTGGTAATGGTGTTGGTGTTGTGATCAGTTCCCCTGAAGGTTGTCATACCCCGATTACTGCCAAACTTTGTTTCTATTGTACCAATAACATGGCTGAGTATGAGGCATGTATCCTGGGTATCAAAGCTGCCATTGATATGAAGATTCAGTTCCTGGACGTGTATGGAGATTCAGCCCTAGTAGTAAGTCAGATCAAAGGAGATTGGGACACCAAACATGATAATCTCATTCCTTACAGAGAACATGTGTTGTCTTTGATCCCACATTTCAAAGAGATTACCTTTGGACATATTCCACGAAGAGAGAATCAGTTGGCAGATGCATTAGCCACCATGGCATCCATGTTTGAGATCAGCTGGGATGATGAAGCCCCCAAGATTACTATTGACAGATTTGAGAAGCCTGCATACTGCAATGAGATTGACACTGAAGAAGCAGAAGAGAAGCCTTGGTTCTATGAAGTGAAAAGATATCTTGAAGCCCAGGAGTTCCCTGAAGGGGCATCTGTCAAAGATAGGAAGTTTCTGAGAAGGTTTTCTGCTAAGTTCTTTTTGAGTAATGGGATTTTGTACAAGCGCAATCATGATTCCACTTTGCTTCGCTGTGTGGATAAGAAGGAAGCAACTGAGATCATGGAAGACATGCATGATGGGATCTTTGGCACTCATTATAGTAGTCATACTATAGCAAAGAAGATATTGAGAGCAGGTTACTATTGGTCTACTATGGAAGCTGACTGCTATCAACATTCTAGAACATGTCATAAATGTCAAATCTATGTTGATAAAGTCCATATACCTCCATCACCATTGAATGTGTTGACTGCTCCTTGGCCTTTTGCCATGTGGGGCATGGATATGATTGGTGAGATCAAACCTACTGCTTCTAATGGGCATCGTTTCATCCTGGTTGCTATTGATTACTTTACTAAGTGGGTGGAAGCAGCTTCATTTGCATCTGTTACTAAGAATGTGGTGGCTCGATTCATTAAGAATAATCTCATATGTAGGTATGGCATCCCTGAAAGGATTATTACTGACAATGGCTCTAATCTGAACAACACTATGATTACTGATCTCTGCACGCAGTTCAAGATTAAGCATCACAACTCTTCTCCGTATCGTCCAAAGATGAATGGGGCAGTAGAAGCTGCTAATAAGAACATTAAGAAGATTATATAGAAGATGACTGTTACTTACAAGGATTGGCATGAGATGTTACCATTTTCTCTTCATGGTTATCGTACTACAATACGTACTTCAACAAGGGCAACCCCATTCTCCTTAGTATATGGTATGGAAGCAGTTCTGCCCATTGAAGTTCAGATTCCCTCCTTAAGAATTATGAAGGATGCAGGCTTGGATGAAGATGAGTGGATTCAGACCCGACTTGACCAGATAAATTTGATTGATGAGAAGATGTTAGCAGCAGTTTGTCATGGCCAGATGTACCAGAAACGGATGATTAAGGCTTTTAATAAGAAGGTTATGCCAAAGGTATATCAGGCTGGTGATTTGGTAATCAAGCGTATCATATTACCACAGGGTGATCCTAGGGGCAAGTGGACCCCTACATATGAAGGGACATTTGTGATCAAAACAATATTCTCAGGAGGTGCCATGATACTTACTACTATGGATGGTGAAGACTTCCCACAGCCTGTAAACGCAGACATAGTTAAAAAATACTACGCATAAAAAGAGACCCGCTAGGTTGACTGGCCTAGGCAAAAATAAGGGCATCCCGGCGAACCAAAAGGGTTCGGGCAAAAATTAGGGAAATATATAAAAAATATACACTCGGCAAGTCGAAAACCTGAAAAGGCGGCTTGGGCAAAAAAGGGTATCCCGGTGGATTGAAAACCTGAAAAGGCAATCCAGGCAAAAGTTAGGGATTAAAGCGTATGACTATGTCTCGTTTGGATCACCCATGTAACTTCAACCAGTTGTGCTACCTAATTCAAGCTCGAACAGATAAAGCTCAATCCAATCGTTTCCGTCTCGACAGCAGAAGATGAGATACTTGAAGATAATGGCAATAGTAGATTTGAATATATCTATGCTTTTGAATATGATTGATGTTTACCCGAAATGCATAAAATGCTTAATATGATTGATGTTTACCAGAAATGCATGAAAATGCAGTAATAGTATTTACTAAGGACGAACGAGGTAAGGAATGCAACGAAGCTTCGCCGGTTCATCCCCACCAGACAGCTACAAATCCCCCAGTAGGGCAAATCCATCTTCATAAATACTTCGAGTCACATCTCCCCTGGAATTTATATCCATCTCTTTTATCCTCAGACGGATAGTCGAGAATTTATTCTTTCAATAGGGGTACGACGAACGAAGACGGGAGGTTATGGATACCTTACTATCGAACGAAGACGGAGGGTTATGGATACCTTACTATCGAACGAAGACGGGAGGTTATGGATACCATACTATCAAACAAAGACGGGAGGTTTATGAATACTATATTATCAAACGAAGACGGGAGGTTTATGAATACTATATTATCAAGCGAGACGGGAACGAGTTCCTCATATTCTTCAGCAACAAATCGGGATTTATTTTCCCTGGCCAGCAGTTGTTATATGAAGATATCTAGACGCTTCAGGCTGCATGATGCATACATACATCATCTACATCATACCATAACATACATATCCATAAGTACATAATAAATTACTTAAGTGCATCATACTATGCATGCATACATATTGCATAAACTAACATTCTTCTTGCAGGAAGGTTATATGCAGGTAAAACAATATCAACAACTTACAACGGGTCAGAAATGATCCATACACTACTCCAGATGTCCTTGAATAGCAGGCAAACGGTCTGTAAAAAAGATCCATTCCCTGGTTCAAGACATTTTTTTCAGAAGAACTAATCCTGACGTTCTTTTGACCCTTGAGAGCAAATCCTGACGCTCTTTTGGCCCCTTGTTCAAGACTTATTCAAAAGAACTAATCCTGACGTTTTTTTGACCCTTAAGAGCAAATCCTGACGCTCTTTTGGCCACTTGTTCAAGACTTTCTCAGAAGAACAAATCCTGACGTTCTTTTGATCCTTAAGAGCAAATCCTGACGCTCTTTTGGCCACTTGTTCAAGACTTTCTCAGAAGAACAAATCCTGACGTTCTTTTGATCCTTAAGAGCAAATCCTGACGCTCTTTTGGCCCCTTGTTCAAGACTTTCTCAGAAGAACAAATCCTGACGTTCTTTTGATCCTTAAGAGCAAATCCTGACGCTCTTTTAGCCCATTATTCAAGACTTTTTCAGAAGGACAAATCCTGACGTTCTTTTGATCCTTAAGAGCAAATCCTGACGCTCTTTTGGCCCCTTGTTCAAGACTTTTTCAGAAGAACAAATCCTGACGTTCTTTTGACCCTTAAGAGCAAATCCTGACGCTCTTTTGGCCCCTGGTTTAAAACTTTTTCAGAAGAACTAATCCTGACGTTCTTTTGACCTTGGAGAGTAAACAATTGGTCTATACACATATCCATTACCTAATCCAAAATATTTCCAGAAGAGATAATCATCACAAGATTTATTTCTACTGATCCATCCAACAACTCAAATCATGTTGCATAAACGATTCAGAGACGGCCTATATGAAGACCTAGTACTGATATCCAGTATCAACATAAAGACATCACCACATCCAGATATTTCAGATGGCATCTTTAAGCCCATCTCCAGTTCATCCTGATGGCATCTCTAAGCCCATCTCCAGTTATTCTAAGTGGCATATTCAAGCCCACTCAAGCATACACAGCTAACTATCAGTATTACTCTATGCACTGGTGAGTGTAAATTTTTGGGCTTTTGTGTTCAATCCCCTTCAACCTTCCAGGTCACGACTGGCACATATACCAATCTAACCCCTCAGGTTTCAGAAAATTGAACAGGGGCAGCTGTTGCACCCCAAAATTTGCCTTCACAAGGCAAGACTTTGTGTACTAATAGGTTCACAAGGTTCACAAGGTTCACAAAGTACACAATTAGTCAGAAAGTTTGACATTTCCCTCAGACAATGCATCCTCCTAAGCAATGCATCCTAAACTAGGGTTTTGACTTTAATCAGGCTAAATGGACTTCCAAGACTTCAAGTGAGCTTCATAACATCTTATATGTGTTTAAGAATCCCCCTGACAAGTTTCATGACTTTTCTCAAAGGTTTGCTCCGTCAGATAATCAGATAGGTCAAAATCAGTCAAAGTAGTTAAAAAGTCAAACTGAGGTCAACTGTGGTCAAACCAAAGTCAAACTTCATGATTTTTTTTCCAACATCAATTATATGAAGTAAAATTCATCATTTTATCAAGGGTTTATCATGATTCATCAAGGAGATTTCAGATCATCAAGAATCAGGAGTTTCTAAACTAGGGTTTCCTCAGGAAAAGTCAACTGAACTTTGACCAGCCATAACTTTCACATACTTCATCAAATTTTTTCCATCCAAAGATCATTTTGAAGGAAATTGAATTCTCTACAACTTTGTGTCTCACAAGCCAAGCCCAAAAATGCTTCATTTGGAAGGTATGAGCTAAGACATTATAGGTCCTTTTGAAAGTCAACAAAAAGTCAACAACTTCAAAAGAGCATAACTTGAGAATGGTAAAAGATATGGACATGAAACCAATGGGGTTGGTTAGAAGACTCTTTAATCTTTCCAAAATGTCCAAGAACACCCTCATAGAATTAAAATTGAGGGATATATGTCTTTGCAAAGTTGGGAAATGTTTGAGAGGTTTATTGAGCAAATGGGGTCTTAGAACCAATTCTTTCCACATGGGCTTGCATTTTTATGACCCAATCACTACCATGACATCATACACGAGCCAAAAATAATTTATTCAGATTTTTATTATTTTTATTTTATTTATTTTGATTTTATTCATTTAAAATCACTTTAAATCAAAATAAAATATGAAAAGTTAAATATTTGATTCGATTTTCATTCTAGAAGCTCATAAACATGTTTTAAAGTTGATTGAAAGATTTAAATTCGTGCTAGACCAAAGAGGAAAAGATTTATGTGATTTTTTGACTAAAAAAGCAAGTTGTATCTTCATGATCAAGCAACCAAGACAAAGCCCATAAATCCAAAGTTTCTTGACCTAATTCAACTCTCTATATGTACACAAACTAATTACAATACAAAGGGACGAAAATTGCAGCCTCAAGAACAAGTTTCAAACTTTCAAAATTCATCCAAAAAAACTCAATTCGGATTCTTACTTAGAGGCTCTCTCAAGGCATTCTAAAGGTGGCAAAACATTCCTTGGACATCTCTGATGCTTTCTCAATCCTCAAAAGCATCCAAATCATGTCATAATGCATAAACCGAATTCACCTTTGAGCTTGAAACTTTGATTTTCGATTTTTCTTATATGAGCTGTATAAATGGAATTCGATTGTATATTGTTGTTTATATTGATGTTTGCAATGTTTCTGGTTGGTTTAATTTGAAGTTTGATGCAGGAATGGCCGAACTCCATTTTTAGGGTTCATGAAACCATGAATTAGGGCTTCAAGAAATAACTAATTTCAGATCAAATTATGGACATATTTGGACTTAGAGGACATGCTTTGATTGATTTGAACCCTTAGAATGAATTTATATTGTATATGTTGCGTTTTTGAATTTCCAGGACCTATAGCTACGAAGAAAATCCGTCACTATAGGCTTTAGTGACGGAAAGGTGTCACTAAAAGTCTAAGACGACGGACAGAGGAAGAAGATGACCATGCGCGCGAATTTCAGTTTTCAAATTTAGTATTATTATTTAATTGATGTTTTGTGTTTTATATCAGTTGGAAGCAAGTGGCGTAGTGGTAAGCGTGTACGCATATGAGGCAAACGACCTGGGTTCGATCCCCAGGTTATTCTTTTTGTTCAAAATTCCTTTTATTTTGCAGGGTTTTTATATAATGATCAAGAACTATCCTATAGACACGTTGCGTGCGTAGCTCAGTTGGTTGACTTGCATATGATGGAGGCTGGGAGTCCTGGGTTCGAGCAGGTAAGTTATTTTGTTCTTTTTTTTTCTATTTTTTACCTTTTTAATATATTTTAATATAATTAATATTATTAATATTAACTCAAACTTTTTTTAAATAAAAACTCAAATATTTTCCCTATATAAATTATAATCCAAATTTTTATTTTTTTTCTTTAAAACATTTTTGTAAATAAATATTAATTATTCTTTCTAAATAATTTTATTAATCTTTATTATATATAATTTGTAAATAATTTATTTAAACCTTATTTAAATTCTAAACCTAAATAAAACCCTAATTATATTATAAATCTTAATTTTATTTGTTTGTAATTATGTATATTTATTGTATAATTTGTTTATATTATTATTGTATATGGTTTTTATATGTAAATAATTTAATTAATTAATTAACTCTAATTTATTTTCCTAAAAAATAATTAAAAAACCTAGCTTTATTTTATGAATTTAATTTATTATTGCTATATGTTTACTTAATTATAATTGACAAATATTTTTATAATATGTATATAAAATTAAATTATTAGAATTATTAGTCATATTTAGTAGTATATAATTATTATTATTTATTTTATTAAAATTCTCTTAAAAATAATTATTTATTTAATTTTGAACTTTTAATTTATTTATATGTTATATTGTTATACTAACCCTCTTATATATATATTTATTTTTGTTTATTGTTACTAACCCATTTAATTATTTTTATATTTGCTTATTTATTTTAATTATTCTTAATTATTATAATGTAATTGTATCCACTATGTAATAGTTGTAGAATTATTTTTATTATTTATTTTTTTAATTGCCATGGTTAGTAAAATAGGGAGTGTAAAACATGTTTGTATTTAAAATTGAATTTAGATCATTAATCTCAAGATAAATATATGAATTTATACACTCACACACGTAAGTCGATCTTGGATCGCCATCTCACATTCTTAAGGGTTACCTCTCATGTTGCCTAAACAAAAGGTCAAGTAAGGTGTAAAGCAAAGTCCCTTCTCTTATATTATCTAGTCCCTTAAAAGATAAAAAGATCAAGTCCCTTCATGGTTGCCTTCGTAAATGATCTTGTCCCTTTCGAATAAAGATGATAAGTCCCTTCGAATTGCTAAATACACCTTACAGTTGCCTAATCACAGTTGTCCCTTCATTTGTCCCTCAAACGTCCAAGGTAATGACTACCTATTCCTTAATAATAGGGTTAGTCTTACCATTTAAAGGATATTTAAGAACAGAAAAGACTTAACTTAGGGTAGGTTCCTCTTATGTACTTGCTCACCTTTTCAAACATTTCAAAACACTTCACATTTTCAAACAAATTTTCAAAACAAAGTCTTTATATATATCCGTACATGGATCATTATAAAGTACTTAAGAAAATTTCTAAACACACACTACACTTCTCAAAAACATTTTAAAGTGAGCTAAGTAACTAAGAGCCCATGGATAACCATGGATGTAAAGGGTGCTAACACCTTCCCTTTACATAACCTACCCCCGAACTCAAAAATCTTTTAAGGTCTTTCCTGTTCTTTTATGCCCTTTCCTTTGGATAAAATAAAAGTCGGTGGCGACTCTTGCTATCCGCAACATTTAACTAAAGTCAGTTCTCCCACCGTGTTACAGTAACCTATCACTATCTCAAAGTATGGAGAATGATCCAAATGATCATTCATCCATAGATTTGAAATAATGAAGATTAAACATCTTCGAAAACCAATAATCGCGAATCGGAGATCTCATCGACCAAAAAATAAAAATAAAAAGGGAGATGAAGAAGAAACATGGATTTAAAATAAAATCCATAATAATAAAAAAAATTAAAAGACTTTTATAAATTTTCTTTCTAAAAATTTTCTTCAAAAATTCTTTTAATAATATTCTAAGAATATTATTAAAACCAAAGTTATTTAAACCTTAAAAAAAATATTTAAAAAATAAAGAAACAACTGAGAGGGGATAAAATGCAGATCCAGGGAGTGTTGAACAGCAAAGTCAATGAGTCCATAAGGTTCTTAAGCCCAATACTAACAATTTTATTAAACAAAGAAAAAGGAAAAAAAAAACAAAAAGACTCATAAAGGCACAAAAAATGAAAAAAACGCAGAGAACACAACATTCTCTCTTCTTCATTGCGGAAACAGGGCACATAGGTCACTTCCTCACCTTCACTTTCACAAAACACAGCAGGTATTATTCTTCAACCAACTGAAATCGGTCTCAACAACAACTTCTGATTCCGTTTTTTCGATTGCGAATCTGAGTCATCGTGGCTACTTTTGAGTGAAGTTGAAATGAAAAATTCAAGATGTTGAAGTGTTGATGCGGTTTATACGAAATTACAGTTGAAGGTTTGAGGAAAAAAAATTTTATGAATTGAAAGTGGCAATGATGAAGGTATATGGAAGGATTTAGGGTTTGAAGGAGGATGAAAATGGGATTAAGAATTTGAAACTTTGAATTGATTTTGGCAGAGTATTATTATGGCTTTTTAGCTTTAGATTGAGAGAGGGAAGAGTTGTTTAAATAGAGGAATTGGTGAGGATTTGAATCCGAAAAATGATGTCGTTTTGTTGCGTTTTGGTTCATGAAGAACGCGTGTTCACTACTGCGTTTGGAATGTTATTTGCTGCATTTTATTTGTGCTGGCTTGTTTTGCGTTTTATTGCTTTGCAGGTTGCGTTTCATGCTTGTTATTTTGCTTTGTTGTGCGTTTCAGTGTGTTTGGCTCGCGTGTGTCCGTGAAAGCTGTGTGCGTGATGTTGAAGTCACGGCTTGCAAGATGGCTTGGAGTAGTAGCCTGCTAGTGAAATAATGACGTGTTGCGTTTGGAGTTGAAGCTGGCGTGTGGGGTGTGAGACTTGCGGCTGGAAAATGGAGTCACGTGCGGGAGGCTTTGAGGTATTTGTGATGTGAGCTGAAGAAGTCACGTGAATCATATATGGGAAAGCTTTTTCCTTTCTTTTTTTTCTAATTTAATTTTGATATAAAAAACAACACAAATGGGCCTATGAAGAAAAAATGATGGGCTTATTTTCTATTAATTTTTTTTAGAAACTTTTGTGGTAAAGAAAAAAAATGGGCTTAGAATTTTGAATATGGAAATAGGAAAAAAAAAGGTATGAATAATGGATTTAATGATAAATGGAATATGGTTATTGAGAATGGATTAGAAAACTAATGGATAGCTTCTAAATAATATGATTGGCTAAAAAATGAAAAAAAAATGGATAATGAAATAGAATTTGGAATTTTTGTGAATTGAATTAAAAAAATGAATAGAAATGGATAAAAGAAAAAGAAAAATAGTTAATCGGAAAATGGATAATGAAATTGGATATAATAGAAAAATGGAATTGGTTTAGAAAGAAAATTACTTATGAATGAATGTGGACTAATTTTGTAAACGGATGAGAATGGATATGAAATTGATTATTCAGCCCAAACAAAAATCTGGATTTTTCCACAAGCCACTGATAAAATGAACACAATCATCACGAAACCACTGAACACCTTGTCAATTCAAACACAATCACTGACATTGTCTAAAAATTGCCCTGATAAATTTGAGGAAAATAAATCCACAAACGAATCACTGATGAACTGATGATCATTGAATATTCGAACCAAACTTCACACAGAACATTGTCTGATAACTGATGGCCTTCGCACACAACGCAGCTTAAACTCTTGAATACGCACTGTCTGAGAGATGAACCACTGGCACACACAACTTGTAGTCGAAACAATCTTTTGATAGTTTGACCAAGATTAGGTCAAACGTCCGTCTGAATTGAATTGTGACTGAACAAACGCATTTGAATTGAAATCAATGTCTTGTCTTTTAAATCCTGCAACACAGAGAGAAGAAGAAGCAAACTGCAACATATTTTTGGCATTTTGGTTAGAGGTTAGTAAATATAAACAAATCAAGCAAGTAAAAACATGGTGATCCCCTGCGAAGTATAGACTTGCACCTGAAAAAGGATAAACGAACCAGTGCGTGATCTTGTTTGTATGCGAAATGCATATGAGATGCGAAAAATCTTAGGGTAAAAAATTAGGGTCTGACACTAAGCAGCTCCATAACATTAGCCTTTGAGCAATCACTAGAAAACCAAGTTCTGAGAAAGCCTCATACCACTAACTTCTGAGCCTCCTAAAGTTCTTACCATCACAGTCTTTTAAGGAAAGTGCGTAGCATTTACAAATGTCTTCTTCTTACATAAGCATGTGTAAACTCATATTAAGTACATCAGAAGATCCTAATACACACTAAGATAATACATTGAATTGTAGCATAAATGTGTGGTCTTCTTCTTCTTCAAGTTGCTTCTTGTGACAACATCCTAAGCCCTTGAATTGTTGAAGTCTTCTTCTTATAAAACTTAACTCAGAAGCTTTGTTGATCTTAGATGAATCATAGAGAAGGACTTCTTCATCTTGATTCACTTTAAAAACTTTTCCGGACAACAACCCTTGTTCTTCTTAAATCTAATAATCACTTCAGTTCACAACATTCATGTTGTGGATTTATAATTGGAGCTTCCATGATCATCTTCTTGTCTTCTGCGACTTTGCAAGTCTTCTATAGCATATGAATTAAGCATGATGTGAATCATATATTTCTGCATCAGCAGATTGTTGTCAAAGAGTTATCAGCTTGTGAGCTGCATAATCATTCGAGCTCTTCATGTTTTGTTCCATTGTTATCTTATTAATCATCAACCTTATGTGATTGTATGAAAACATTAACAACATGGTTCGATAACCATCTTGACAACTTGTTCACCTTTCTGGTTATATCATTCAATATCAACACATCAACCCATGGTTGTTTCCAATACCTTCATGTCTACGTGTTTTATTGTGGATCAATCAACAACCAGACAACTAACGAACATGGTTGAACCACCAACCAACATCACATAAGGATGTGATCATGTCCTTATATAGCCAAGCAAAATAAAGTTGTTACAAAGCAGCTATCTACTGAGGAATATCGTTACACAAGGATGAAAATAGTACTACCACATATTTTCCTTTTCCACAATTTAAGGTTAATAGATAGGTAGTGGGATAAAGCATTTTCATATTGTGTACTATCCTTGCTAACAGTCACATCGTCAAAAGATTATAAGTTCAGAAGCTTTGCTAGCTTCAAAATCATAATTACTCTCAAAACATAATCCACAAGAGCATTGCAACATCAACATCAGGCATCCTTGGATATTTCTGATTGTGATCAGATACAAAAGCATACTTGTTTCTTCAGTATGCTTGCGACTTGTGTTACACATAGTAACTCACATATGATCTTTAGTGCATAATCTGATAATGTTTGTTATATAGGATATCTTCAATAATCGTGATTTTCACATTAAAAAACATTAGAACATAAAATAGTTATTTCACAAATACTCAATTGTTATCATCAAAACATAGAGATGAAATGCAGATACAACTCTTGTTCTTATAATCTCCCTTATTTTTATGATGACAAAACCATGCATTTTAATAGAATAATTTATACAAGGTAATCACCAAACATAACAGGGTAATCACCAATCATAACATGTTCAGAGTTTCGAGTAACAACTCCCCCTGAATGTGTTAACCCTAAAATTTATTAATGCTTATTCAGAGGCTCCCCCTTATCCCAAGACTCATAAAATAGAAATTTTGAGTTGTCAGAATATAAGAAAATAGAAGGATTACTTCCCTATCTTGACTCATCAGAGTCTATAACTAGAACACAAGCCTTCATCTCAGAACCTTGTTTCTATTAGAACTCGATGGTTGATCAAAGCTTTATTCTTGATCTGATAATCAATTGGTTGATAAATCAAAGCTTGATTTTAAGTTTGATACCAATGTCTGGTACATCAGAACTTCTTCATGGTTCTTCAAGATCAAAACACTATACTTCTAGAGTATTAAAGTTTGTCTTGACTGAACTTCTTATTGGATATTTTATCCAGATTTTCAGACAGTGTTTGACTTCTAATTTACCCAGTTCTTCTAAAAAGCATCTTTGAATAGAGACTTTTTCTTGACTTCTTTCAAGAAGACTTATGTTTAAAATTCTTAAATTCTGAATATCATATTCTCAAAAAGTTTACATCTTTTGAACATTATGATACCAAAATCATGATAACTTTGAGTTTCAGAAAGTTCTCAACTTTTCAACAGTATTGGGTCTATCTGATCCTGAACATATATTCACGAAGTGTACAACTTCGATTATATGAACAATTAGTTCTTAAGGGCTTTCACGGAGTTCTTTCATTTTGATATGTCTTAGAATACCTAGTGAACTTTTTCAAGTTCCTCGGTTAAACATCAAACAAACAAATGTTAGTGGTAAACACATTTATATCATTGATTATTGTTGTTTGAGTTTTTCATTCTTTTAAGGTTTTATCAAAATTATATATAATTTTCCCCCTTTTTGACATCATCAAAAAGGTTAAAACATTTGAGCATTTTAAAGCATATATGGTAATGATTTTTATGTCAGAATTATGCATAATAAGATATTAAAATGAATTCATGCATAATATTATTCAACTATGAGTTTCTGAATATAGCAAGTAGATATATAAATCAGAAATATATGCAGCTTGCGTATAATGATTAGGCAAATTTTAAGATTCAACATTCAAGAATAATAAGCCATTCAAGGACACAAAATGCAATATTTCATTCATTAATTCATAGATTTAGATGATACAAATACACAACTAAAAACAGACTCAATACCTTAGTATCAGGACTAAAAAATAACTAAGGATTCTAACTTCTTATCCTAAACTTTAAAAGACAGAGGTTGTCAGAAGTTAGGAAGAATTTTCCCATTTATTACATTACGCCTACAGTGATCAATCACTCCTTGAAGGTTAAGGATATGAGATATAACTCTGAGGTAAGGTACTTGATAGGTCATCTTGTTTCTGGAGGAAAGAATTTCTTCTTTCAAATGATGATACATGGATTGAGGCATATTGATTCCAATCCTAGAGACAAGGAATAAAATGAATAGCTTATCCATTGTAGACAACCAACCAGCTCCTTTTTCTCTAGGTCTCAAATTGGTTACCAATATTTTATACCAACTTTTCGCCTCAGGAGTAAGAGTAATGGGTGAAGCAGCATGACCTTCTTTTCCATAGATGACATTGTTATATCTAGCAAAGCGATTGTCATTATGATAATCCTCATGTATTACTCCTTCTTCATCGCACTCAATAGCTTGAGCGATAATAGTTAGATTAATCATGGCAGGATGTCCAACAACTACATACAGAATGACACAATTGTTTTGCTATACTTCTAGAACTCTAGCATTGACCCATAACTCCATTACAGGAACTTGATAGACTGGTCCTGCGAGCATGTTGAAGTATCCTTCCCAGTCCTCAAACAACATTCCGAAAATAATTCTTCGTTTTCCTTGTTCAAATAGGGAGGCTAAACTCACACTCACAGTAAGTTATTTTTAAAGCACAAGGTTAGAAATATCTCCTTTGATGTTGTGGAAAGATATGATTGAACAGAGGTTATTTGGTTGAAGAAGAATAACTTAGAATGGAAAAGAGAGTTTATAATGAAAGACAAATGACCAAGGATTACACCTATTTATGGAAGGATAGAGGTGAGAGAATATTACTGGAAAAAAACGGCTTGATGAATTGGAATAAACAAAATTCATCATTCCTGAGACTAGTTATGAATAGCAAGAGAAATGAAAATGCATAATTAAGAATGTAAAGAGGTGCAATAATCTTCCAACATACTACAAATAAGAATATGTATCGATGTATACTTATAAGTTACAAGGAATGGTTGACACAATTAAAGGTAAAGAAGAGACTTGCTTATTTTCAAAAGTCATTTGAATTTTAATATTTTTCTAATCATAATTGCACAGATAGGAGAATGCATAAGGATCTTAATCTAACATCAAAAAATCTTACGAAGCCCAAGGCTTCAAACTATAATTATGCATGATTAATTATTATGATAGAAATCACAATTTGTTCACATAATTTTAAATGGAGTAACTAGGCTAAATGTTGTGACTATTCAATATCCGAAAGAAATCGAAAGATTTTCTCTTGGAGAGAGAATGTTCTTACTTATGAGACTTTTATTGATTTGAAAGTTCACATTTAAGAGTCACACATGCATCCTTCACATACTTCTGATTAAGACATCATCTAACTTGTAGAAGTATCTTTATCAGATAATATATTAAATTTTGGATAAAAGAATTCATACCTTGAGATTCTGAGATCTTCATGTTGATTATCTATCTGAATGCTCCTCATTCTGATTTTGACTTTGACTTCAACTTTCCATGAAAGAACTTCTGACCAACTTCTCTTCATTCTGGTTTTGAAGGATGTTAGCTCCTTCTGGCTGCTGACTTCTAGCATGATTGCCAGAACTAGTATTCTAATCAGAATAGACTGTGGAACTTTGAAGCATCTTGGAGCATCTTCACCATCAGAACATCCATGTGTTTTTCAAGCTTTCTTTAAATAGGGGTTAATTCCCATTAGGTCAATAATTCCTTAACTTAAATGTAAAATTCTGAGAAGTTATGTGCTTGAGAAAATTAACTCACATCTCATAGCATCTACTAACTTTTCTTCCTTTATTAGATGTGAATATTTGTTAGATACAAGTATCATCAAACTTAGATGTAACAAAAAACACAGTTTGAGTGACAATCTTGTTCTTGCAATACTGAGCTAACTTGTTTAGAGTTAGTTCATCAAAGATTGATAGCATATCTGCTTCTTCAAAAAGATTTCTACTGATTCCTTAATTCTAAATTTAGGCTCAGAATAGATGGCTTTCATCTTTCCAGACAACATTAATTCTAGGATTCATGCATCATGAATTTTTGAGATGAATGTCAGATAACATTCTGATCAATTACAGATCGTTCAACTGAGGAGGAATCTCAAATTAACAAAACTTATTTGTTTATGTTACTTTAGACAAAACTCAGAATATATCATTGATCATATTCCTGATGAATAAATAAACTTTCTTCTCTTAATAATCTTCAGTTTTCTGCAAAGCCTTTTTGAAGGTAACAATCTTCAGATTTTCTACAAAGATCATCTAATTGTTTTATCGGTTAGGCCTTAGATGTTCTGACAAAAATCATTTCTAAGAATTCAAATTCTTATGTTCATGATTTCAGACTTCTTTTGCAGACTTCATCATGAAGTTCTTGTGAATCAAAACCATAAGTTAACAATCATTCTTCTTTACATAAGAGAAATCCTAATGAGCTTCACATGAGAAAGTCAAGGGTGGACTAATCTGTTTCTTGAAAACATATCACACTCATGAAGAATTAATCTTTAGAAAACAAGATTTCTTGTTTTCTAATGATTTGATCTTTGAGCAAAATATGTTGTTCAATCCAATTGTATTTTAAGATAAGCATTCAACAGATATCACTCCTTATCTGATGAATCTATCTTTTCAGCTGATTCTTCAATCTTATTCCAAACTCCAAAGGAGAAGATTTTGTTGTTGACAACTTCAAACTTCAAGATTTGATGAATTTTTTCTCAATGTAATCAGTTTGGTTACAATTCAGTACTCAATATTCATCATTATCTTCTGATATGAGACTGTAATTGTAAGTGGAATAAATTCTCACCTAGAGTATTTCTTCACACGACTTTTGGATCTTTATCTGACACTCTTAAGCATTTAATATCCATCAATAAAAGACCCAGGCTCTGATACCAATTGAAGATGTGAGAAAAAGATAAGAAAGGGGGGTTTGAATTGGGTTTTTCACTCTTGACCTTTTTTCTAACTCTTAACATTGTTGCATTAAGTGAATCATTGAGTTACGTTGCGAAAGAGAAAATATAAAGTAAAGAAAATGCAATAGTAAAGAACACACGATATATTCTGGTTCACTTGTAAACTACAAGCTACCTCCAGTCCACCCCGCAAGGTGATTTGCCTTCATCAAGGACTTAATCCATTATAACCAAAACATGATTACAATTGTGCGGCCAACTGCCATGACTAACTGCACAACAATTGTTGTAACTTCCCTGTGTGGTAACCTGTCGTGACTAACTACACAACAATTGTCATGACTTCCTTGTGCAACCTAAAACCATGACTAACTGCGCATTAACATGCGGCTTTCCTACACGGCCTACAAGCGTGACTATCTGCATAAAAAATGTTGTAACTTCAGGGCTCCATAACACATAGTTTTGAGTAGTTCCAAAACATTATCCTTTGAGAAATCACCAGAACACCAAGTTCCGAGAAAGCCTCAAACCAGTAACTTCTGAGCCTCTTAAAGTTATGAACATTACAGTCCTTTAGGGAAAATGAGTAGTGTTTACAAATGTTTTCTTCTTATATAAGCATGTATAAACTCATATTAAGTACATCAAAAGATCCTAATACACACTAAGACAATACATTATATTGTAACATAAATGTGTGGTCTTCTTATTCTTCAAGTTTCTTCTTCGAACAACAGCCCAAGCACTTGAATTGCTGAAGTCTTCTTCTTCAAAATCTTAACTCAAAAGCTTTGTTGATATTTGATGAAGTACAGAGAATGACTTCTTCATATTGATTCACTTTAATAACGTTATGTAGAATAACCATTGTTCTTCTTCAATCCAATGATCACTTTGGTTCACAACATTCAAGTTGTGGATTTGTAATTGGGGCTTCCATGATCAATGTCTTATCTTCTACGACTTTGAAAGTATTATGCATTTTATGAATTATGCACATTGTAAATAAGAGATTTCTACAGTAGCAGATTATTGTTAAAGAGTTATCAGCTTGTGAGCTGCATATTCATTCGAGTTTTTCATGTTTTGTTCCATTGTTATCTTATTAATCATCAACCTTATTGTAAACACCCCAAATTTGCCCTCACCCATTCACACCATGGCTTGTGATCTTTTCATATTGTAACACGGTGGGAGAACTGACTTTAGTTATGTTGCGGATAGCAAGAGTCGCCACCGACTTTTATTTTATCCAAAGGAAAGGCATAAAAGAACAGGAAAGACCTTTTAAAAGATTTTTGGGTCCGGGGGGTAGGTTATGTAAAGGGAAGGTGTTAGCACCCTTTACATCCATGGTTATCCATGGGCTCTTAGTTACTTAGCTCACTTTAAAATGTTTTTGAAATGTGAAGTGTGTGAATAAAAATTTTCTTAAGTGTTTTATAATGATCCATGTACGGATGCGTATAAAACCTTTGTTTTGAAAATTTGTTTGAAAATGTGAAGTGTTTGAAATGTTTTGAAGAGTGAGCAAGTATCTAAGAGAAACCTACCCTAAGTTTAAGTCTTTTTTGTTCTTGAATCCTTTAAATGGTAAGACTATCCCTATTATTAAGGAATAGGTAGTCATTACCTTGGATGTAATGGGACAAGTGAGGGGTCATCTGTTATTTAGGCAACTGTGGGGTGTATAAGCAATTCGAAGGGACTTATCATCTTTATTCGAAAGGGACAAGATCATTACGAAGGCAACATTCGAAAGGGACTTGATCTTTTATCTGTTAAGGGACTAGATGATGTGAGATTGAGGGACTTTGCTTTATACACCCTACTTGACCTTTTATTTTAGGCAACATGAGAGGTATCCCTAAGGAAGTGAGATGGCGATCAAAGATCGACTTACGTGTGTGAGTGTACAATTTTAATATTTATCTTTAAATTTAATGAGCTAAATTAATTTTAAATATACAAACATGTTGCACTCCCTATTTACTAACCATAGCATAAAAATAAATATTTAAATACTATTAAAATATTACATTCAGGAACAATTACATAATAATAATTAAAGCAAATTAAATATAATAAGCAAAATAATAAATAATAATAATAATAATTGGGTTAGTAGAAAAATAATAATAGAAATAAATCATAATATATAAATGGGGTTAGTAATAATGAAATATCATATAGACATAATTAATAATATTGACATAATAATTAAAAAAATCAATTTTTATAAGCAATTATTATTTAAGATTAATAAGAAATATGAACAATTATACTAATTATTATAAAATTTTAAGTTATATGCAAATTATAAAAATTAAGTTAATTATGAATATATTATGAAAATAAAATTATAATTACAAAATTAAATTAGCAATTTTTTAACTATTTCTAAACATATATTAAAAATTATATATATATATACAAAAATTAGATTATAAACAATTTATATCATATTATCATATTAACAAAATTAAATTAAGAATTTTAATTTTAAACATACTCATATACAAGATTTAATTTATAAACAAATAAAAAAAATGTACATGATTAAATAAAATAGGATTAAGTTTTAAATAGAAGAAAATTAGGTTTTTGAAAATTATTAGGATTAATTAGGGTTTTTACAAAATATTTTAGTTTTTTAGAAGATTAGGGTTTATATACATATTTTTAGAATAAAATAACTATATATAATTTAACAATATTAATAATTTACAAAAAAATAAATAAGTTTTTCTTATAAAATTAAAATTAAAAAGGATGAATTTAAAATAATATGAACATACTATTTATTATTTGAATTTATTTAAGATAGAAAATTAATTAAATAATCAAAAATAAGAAAAAGAATGAAAAATCAAAACCTGCTTGGGCTGGGATTTGAACCCAGTCCCTAAGCTTGCAGACTCCAAGACTTGCCTTCCATCCACTGGGCCATGCGCGTACAGGTGCTAAGGAAAGGGGTTCAACTGGTTTTGTTGCTTAATCCTGAAAAATCATAAAAAAGAAAAGAAAACAAAAGGCCTGGGGGGGGATCGAACCCAGGACCTTTGCACAGCATACAAACACACTTACCATTCCAGCCGGGAGGGCGCATCTGATAGTATAATGACTATGATTAATTATATATTAAAACCAATGAATATCATGAAAAAACAATAAAAAGATGGTGCCTCCAGGATTCGAACTCAGGTCTCACACCATGCTGCGTACATGCCAAAACCACCAGAGCACCTGCGCGTTGGTGATAATAATATAACACAAATGAATAAAATATAAAGATGGAAATTTGAAATTATATTTCGCGCGCAGGACTTCTTCTTCTTCCCTCAGACCTACAAAATTTCCTACGAATTTTGCTGGGATTTTTGTTACGGATTTATTTTCGCAACAGAACCTAGGTTTCTCAATCACCATGAAACCTGTAAAATCTTAGCAAATTGGTTACACCATTGTGATCCTTACATCATACACGATTCAACCATGTTGTTAGAATTAATTTATATTACTTTAATCATAAATCCCCAAATTGGGGGCTTAAACCCTAACAATGGTGATCTTCGATACCTGCACAAAAGCTTCAAACAAACCAACCAGAAACAATGTATAGAGTACAACAAACATTATACAATCAACAAAATCCAGTGAAAGGTCATAAATCTATGTGTTCGAAAAATTCAAAAACACACAACAAATTTGATTCGGTTTATGCATATGGGCCTGTTTCTGATGATGATAATGATTGGGATGCATTCAGTGATGATCAAGGAAACGATTGAAGTTCTTATTTCACCTGAAAAGTTACAAAATATCAAAATCCGAATTTGAAAAAATTGATGAATTTGAAAGTTTGAGAGTTGTCTTTGAGGCAGAAAATTCGTGTCTTTGCATTAGGGTTGTGTTGTGTACTTATAGTGCAATGGATTTAGGTCAAAAGAATGCATCATTGTGTGGATTATTTGATTGAAAAAGATTAAGTCTTAAACTTCAAATATTTGAGAATTAGACCTTTCTATTTCAAGCCAATCACCATGATTCTCATACCAATTTGATCCAAATCACCTTTATGACTTTCTAGAAACAAAATCCCATTTAAATATTTGATTTTTCTATTTTATTTTAATTTAAAATGATTTTAAATGAATAAAATCAAAAATAAATAAAATAAAATGATGAAAAATCTGAATTTTAGAGATTTGGGTCGTGCATGAAGTATTGGTATGGATTGGATCATCATATGGCAAGCCCATTTAGAAAAAATTGGTTTTAAACCTCCATTTTCTTCATAAACCAACCAAAAATTTCCCAACTTTGCAAGGGCACACATTCTTCAATTTTAATGCTACGATGGTGTTCTTGGACATTTTGGAAAGCTTGAAGAGTCCTCTAACCAACCCCACTGGTTTCATGTCCATATCATTTACCATTCTCAAGTTATGCCCTTTTGAAGTTGTTGACTTTTTGTTGAGTTTCAAAAGGACCTATAATGTCTTAGCTCATACCTTCCAAATGAAGCATTTTTGGGCTTGGCTTGTGAGACACAAAGTTGTAGATAATTCAATTTCCTTCAAAATAAGCTTTGGATGGAAAATTGGTGATGAAGCATGTGAAAGTTATGGCTGGTCAAAGTTCAGTTGACTTTTCCTAAGGAAACCCTAATTTAGAAACTCCTGATTCTTGATGATCTGAAACCTCCTTGATGAATCATGATCAACCCTTGATCAAATAATGAATTTTACTTCATATACTTGATGTTGGCAAAAAAATCATGAAGTTTGACTTTGGTTTGACCACAGTTGACCTCAGTTTGACTTTTTAACTACTTTGACTGATTTTGACTTATCTGATCATCTGACTGAGCAAACTTTTGAGAAAAATTCTGAAATTTGTCATGGGGATTCTTAGACACATATAAGATGTTATGAAGCTCACTTGAAGTCTTGGAAGTCCATTTAGCCTGATTAAAGTCAAAACCCTAGTTTTGGATGCACTGCTTAGGAGGATGCATTGTCTGAGGGAATTGTCAAACTTCTGACTATTTGTGAACTTTGTGAACCTTGTGAACCTCATAAGATGTCTTGTGAACCTTGTGAACCTCATGAAAGGTCTTGTAAGTATTGTGAACCTTGTGAAACTCATAAAGTGTCTTGTAAACTTCATGAACCTCATGAGAGATCTTGTAAGTATTGTGAACCTTGTGAATCTCATAAAGTGTCTTGTAAACTTCATGAACCTCATGAAAGGTCTTGTGAACCTTGTGAACCCTCTTAGCACACAAAGTCTTTGTATTGTGAGGGCAAATTTTGGGGTGCAACAGCTGCCCCTGTTCAATTTTCTGAAACCTGAGGGGTTAGATTGGTATATGTGCCAGTCGTGACCTGGAAGGTTGAAGGGGATTGAACACAAAAGCCCAAAAATTTGCACTCACCGGTGTGTAGAGTGATACTGATGACTAGTTGAATATGCTTGAGTGGGCTTAAAGATGCCACTTGGAGAAAAATTCTTCAGGTACATTTCTTGGAGGATAAAGCAGTCCAAAATATGAAGATATAATGATAGCTTTCAGGAAGATAAACAACGTCCTGAGGTAATGGTGATAGCTCTCAGGAAGATAAACAACATTCTGAGGAAATAATGTAACCTTTGGGAAGATAAACAACGGCCCAAGGTCAAGATATGCTTTCAGGAGGATGAACAACGTCCTGAGGAAATAATGTAACCTTTGGGAAGATAAACAACGGCCCAAGGTCAAGATATGCTTTCAGGAGGATGAACAACGTCCTGAGGTAGTGATATGCTTTCAGAAGGATAAACAATGTTCTGAGGAAATAAGTATAACTTTTGGGAGGATAAACAACGGCCCAATAGTCATGATATGCTTTCAGGAGGATAACAACGTCCTGAGGTAGTGGTATAACTTTTGGGAGGATAAACAACGGCCCAATAGTCATGATATGCTTTCAGGAGGATAACAACGTCCTGAGGTAGTGGTATGCTTTCAGAAGGATAAACAACGTTCTGAGGTATAAGTATAACTTTGGGGAGGATAAACAACGGCCCAAGGTCAAGATATGCTTTCAGGAGGATAAACAACGTCCTGAGGTAGTGATATGCTTTCAGAAGGATAAACAACGTTCTGAGGTATAAGTATAACTTTTGGGAGGATAAACAACGGCCCAATAGTCATGATATGCTTTCAGGAGGATAAACAACATCCCGAGGAAATGATATGCTTGCAGGAAGATAAACAACGTCTTGAGGAAATGGTGTAACCTTTGGGAAGATAAACAACGGCCCAAGGCAATAATATGCTTTCAGGAGGATAAACAACGCCCTGAGGAAATGATATGCTTTCAGAAGGATAAACAACGTCCTGAGGAAATGATGTGACCTTTGGGAAGATAAACAACGGCCCAATAGTCACAATTTGTTGATGAAATTTGTCTGCTGGAGAATTAACCTGAAAAACAAGATTATAACATTCTGTATGATAATATTAGTTTATGCATTATGTATGCATGTATAATATGATGCACTTAAGTACTGTCTTATGTGTATATGTATGTTATGATGTAAATGATGCATCATGCAGCCTGAAGCGCCTGGATATCTTCGTATAACAACTGCTGGCCAGGGAAAATAAATCCCGATTCGTTGCTGAAGAATATGAGGAACTCGTTCCCGTCTTGTTTGATAGTATATATAACCTCCCGTTTTCGTTTGATAATAAGGTATACATAACCTCCCGTCTTCGTTCGATAGTAGGGTATACACAACCTCCCGTCTTCGTTCGATAGTAGGGTATACACAACCTCCCGTCTTCGTTCGATAGTAGGGTATACACAACCTCCCGTCTTTGTTCGTCGTACTCCTATTGGAAGAGTAAATTCCTGATTATCCGTATGAGGATAAAAGAGATGGATATAAATTCCAGGGGAGATGTGACTTGAAGTACTTATGAAGATGGATTTGCCCTACTGGGGATTTGTAGCTTTCTTGTAGGGATGAACCGGTGAAGCTTCGTTGAAATCCTTCCCTCGTTCGTCCTTAGTAAATACTATTACTGCATTTTCATGCATTTCTGGTAAACATCAATCATATTAAGCATCTATGCATTTTTGGTAAACATCAATCATATTCAAAAGCATACATACATTCAAACACAACCAATGGACGTTTCGCTTATGTAAATAGGGTAAAAGTAAATCTGGATTCAAAAATGGAATTTTATTTATATCAAAAAAAATGACCTATACATAGGTAGGTTTGTACAAGGAGACAGAAATCCTAGTAAGAGGAACTCGTCGTAAAATTTTTACAAAACAAAGAAAATCAGCTATGTGGGAAATAATCCTATTGAGTTCCAATTCTACTATTGCCATTATCTTCAAGTATCTCATCTTCTGCTGTTGAGACGAAAACGATTGAATTGAGCTTTATCTGTTTGAGCTTGAGTAAGTAGTACAACTGGTTGTAGTTTCATGGGTGATCCAAACGAGACATAGTCATACGCTTTAATCCCTAACTTTTGCCTGGATTGCCCTTTCAGGTTTTCAATCCACCGGGATACCCTTCTTTGCCCAAGTCGCCTTTTCAGGTTTTCGACTTGCCGGGTGTACATTTATTTTTTTATATATATCCCTAATTTTTGCCCGAACCCTTTTGGTTCGCCGGGATGCCCTTATTTTTGCCTAGGCCAGTCAACCTAGCGGGTCTCTTTCTATGCGTAGTATTTTTTAACTATGTCTGCGTTTACAGGCTGTGGGAAGTCTTCACCATCCATAGTAGTAAGTATCATGGCACCTCCTGAAAATACTGTCTTGACCACAAATGGTCCTTCATATGTAGGAGTCCACTTGCCCCTAGGATCACCCTGTGGTAATATGATACGCTTGATTACCAAGTCACCAGTCTGATATACCTTTGGCTTAACCTTCTTATTAAAAGCTTTGATCATTCGTTTCTGGTACATCTGGCCATGACAAACTGCTGCTAACCTCTTCTCATCAATCAAATTTATCTGGTCAAGTCGAGTCTGAATCCATTCATCTTCATCCAAACCTGTATCCTTCATAATTCTTAAGGATGGAATTTGAACTTCAATGGGCAGAACTGCTTCCATACCATAGACTAAGGAGAATGGGGTTGCCCCTGTTGAAGTACGTATTGTGGTACGATAACCATGAAGAGCAAATGGTAACATCTCATGCCAATCCTTGTAAGTAACAGTCATCTTCTGTATAATCTTCTTAATGTTCTTATTAGCAGCTTCAACTGCCCCATTCATCTTTGGACGATACGGAGAAGAGTTATGATGCTTAATCTTGAACTGCGTGCAGAGATCAGTAATCATAGTGTTGTTCAGATTAGAGTCATTGTCAGTAATAATCCTTTCAGGGATGCCATACCTACATATGAGATTGTTCTTAATGAATCGAGCCACAACATTCTTAGTAACAGATGCAAATGAAGCTGCCTCCACCCACTTCGTAAAGTAATCAATAGCAACCAGGATGAAACGATGCCCATTAGAAGCAGTAGGCTTGATCTCACCAATCATATCAATGCCCCACATGGCAAAGGGCCAAGGAGCAGTCAACACATTCAATGGTGATGGAGGTATATGGACTTTATCAGCATAGATTTGACACCTGTGACACGTTCTGGAATGTTGATAGCAGTCAGCTTCCATGGTAGACCAATAGTAACCTGCTCTCAATATCTTCTTTGCCATAGTATGACCACTAGAATGAGTGCCAAAGGTCCCATCATGCATATCTTCCATAATCTCAGTTGCTTCCTTTTTATCCACACAACGAAGCATAGTTGAATCATGATTGCGCTTGTACAAAATGCCATTACTCAAAAAGAACTTAGCAAAAAACCTTCTCAGAAATTTCCTATCTTTGACAGATGCCCCTTCAGGGAACTCCTGAGCTTCAAGATATCTTTTTACTTCATAGAACCAAGGTTTCTCCTCTGCTTCTTCAGTGCCAATCTCATTGCAGTATGCAGGCCTTTCAAATCTATCAATAGTAATTTTGGGAGCTTCATCATCCCAGCTAATCTCAAACATAGATGCCATGGTGGCTAAGGCATCTGCCAACTGATTCTCTCTTCGTGGAATATGTCCAAAGGTAATCTCTTTGAAATTTGGGATCAAACACAACACATGCTCTCTGTAAGGAATGAGATTGTCATGCTTGGTATCCCAATCTCCTTTGATTTGACTTACTACCAGGGCTGAATCTCCATACACATCAAGGAATTGAATCTTCATATCAATAGCAGCCTTGATACCCAGGATACATGCCTCATACTCAGCCATGTTATTGGTACAATAGAAACACAATCTTGCAGTAATCGGGGTATGACAACCTTCAGGGGAACTAATCACAACACCAACACCATTACCAAGTGCATTAGAGGCACCATCAAAAACCATAGTCCATCGGGATCCTTGTTCAGGTCCGTCATATTGTCCAGGTTCTTTGGTAATAATCATAATGTCTTCATCAGGGAACTCAAAACTCATTGAATGGTAATCATCTACTGCCTGATGAGCCAAATGATCAGCCACAAAACTTCCTTTAATGGCCTTCTGAGTAGTATATTGTATGTCATATTCTGTCAATATCATTTGCCATCTTGCAATTCTTCCGGAGAGAGCAGGTTTCTCGAATATGTACTTGATTGGATCCATCTTTGAAATCAACAAGGTAGTATGGGTCAACATATACTGTCTTAGTCGGCGAGCAGCCCATACCAAAGCGCAGCAAGTTTTCTCGAGCAGTGAGTATCTTGTTTCACAGTCGGTAAACTTTTTGCTAAGGTAGTATATTGCCTGCTCTTTTCGATCAGACTCGTCATGTTGTCCCAACACACACACCATTGAGTTGTCTAACACTGTTAAGTACATAATAAAGGGTCTTCCATCAACTGGTGGCATCAAAATTGGAGGTTCTAGCAGATATCTCTTGATTTCATCAAAGGCAGTCTGGCACTCATCATTCCACTCCATTACCTGATCTTTCTTTAACAACTTGAAGATTGGCTCACAGATAGCAGTTAATTGGGAAATAAATCTTGCAATGTAATTCAGTCGTCCCAAGAAACCTCTAACCTCCTTCTCAGTACGGGGAGCTGGCATCTCTCGTATAGCTTTCACTTTTGTAGGATCTACTTCAATACCATTTCCACTGACATTGAAACCCAGGAGCTTACCAGATCTAACTCCAAAAGTACACTTGTTTGGGTTCAATCTCAACTTGTATTTCTTCAACCTCTCAAACAATTTATGCAAATGATCAAGATGTTGCTCTTCATTCTGGGACCTGGCTATCATATCATCCACATACACTTCTATCTCATAATGAATCATATCATGAAACAAAGCCACCATAGCACGCTGATATGTTGCCCCTGCATTTCTTCAAACCAAATGACATCACCTTATAACAAAAAGTGCCCCACTGTGTAACAAATGTTGTCTTCTCCATATCTTCAGGAGCCATCTTGATTTGATTGTAACCAGAGAAACCATCCATAAAAGAGAATACCTTATGTTGGGCAGTGTTGTCTACCAGAACATCAATATGAGGAAGTGGAAAGTCATCTTTGGGGCTGGCCTTGTTCAAATCCCTGTAGTCTACACACATACGTACCTTACCATCTTTCTTTGGTACCGACACCACATTTGCAACCCATTGAGGATAAGAAGTCACAGCTAAGAACCCTGCATCAAACTGTTTCATCACCTCTGCTTTAATCTTCTCTGACATTTCAGGACGCATACGACGAACCTTCTGCTTCTTTGGACGACAATCTTCTTTCACTGGTAAACGGTGAACCACAATGTCTGTATCCAACCCTGGCATATCTTCATAGGACCAAGCAAAGATCTCCACATAATCACATAGCATCTGAATCAATCTGCTCTTGACACTATCTTCTAATTCAGCCCCTATCTTGACTTCTTTCCTGTTTTCTTCAGTTCCCAGATTCACAATTTCGACTGGCTCTTCATGTGGTTGTATAGCTTTCTCTTCTTGTTGTAACAACCTAGCAAGCTCTACAGGTACTTCACAATTGTCCTTATTTCCGTCTTCAGTTTGATAGATCGGATTCTCGAAATTATAATTGGCAATAGTAGAACTGTTATCAACAGGATCCAGAGTGGATGAGGATCTGCATTTTAGTGATGTGGGTGTGTGTAAGAACACATAGCTGATAAAACAAAAATAAAGAAAAGAAAGACAAGGAACACAATATTTACGAAAACGAAACGTCCACTGATTTTTATTGAATGAAGTATGCAAATGAAATGACATCCCATAACAAGCACACCATTGTGCCCCGGGTAAGGCACAAGGCTTAAGAGTTCAATTGTTCAAGAAATTACAAATTTTAAAAAGCAACAACACAGTAATAGTATTTACTCCTGACTAAAGGAGATAGGAATAACATCTTCAGCTTTCCAGTTGTTGATCCCAGCACCCACAGTAGGAAAAATCCAAGCATCCAAGTTGTAGTCTTCATCATAGTCACCCACAACATTGATCTGGTCTTTCATAACTCCCTGATTGGTGATACGAACATCCCGAGCACGACGAACAGCCTTCTGGGACTCTGCAGTGAAACCCAAACCAAATTTGTCAGACTTGTACGGAATATCAGGAAGCTGACCCCAAATAGTACAACCACCTTCATCCACCACAGCTCTAGCATCTTTGAGGGAGGCCATTGTAGGAGGTACTCTGGTGACCACATGAACTTTCTTGACAACCGGAGGAGCTTCATAATCATTAACAATCCAAGGAACCACTTCAAATGTCTGACACGGAGTTTCAACATATTCACCTTCCACTTCAAGATACTTGAAGGTGTTCACATGGATAATCATATATCCTTCTTCTCCATAAACAGTGACAACTTTCCCTCCTACCGGATATCTCAGCTTCTGATGTAAAGTGGAGGTTACAACACCTGCCCCATGGATCCAGGTACGCCCAAGCAAACAAGAATATGACAGACGAATATCCATGACATAAAAGGTAGCATTAAAAACCTGAGAGACAACTTTGATTGGGAGATCAATTTCTCCATGTACCACTCTTCTCGAGCCATCAAAAGCCTTCACCACTATATTACTGGGCTTCAGCACAGCATCTTCAGGACTCAGCTTAATCAGAACTTCTTTGGGCAACACATTCAGAGAGGAACCATTGTCTATCAATACATGTGACAGGGTAGTGCCCCTGCATTCAATTGAGATATGTAGAGCCCTGTTATGATCCCTCTTGGCAGGAGTCAAATCAGCATCAGAGAAACCTAACCCATTATCATAGGTCAAGTGTGCAACACAATTTTCAAACTGGTCAACAGAAATTTCATTTGGTACATGGGCAGTCTTCAGAAATTTAATCAGGGCCTTGGCATGAGCCTCAGAACACAATAATAAAGACAGCATAGAAATCTTGGAGGGAGTATGCCCCAATTGATCAACAATGTCATAATCACTCTTGCGAATGATTTTCAATACTTCTTCCATCTGCTTAGAGAGATCATCAGCAGCTGGCACATCAGTAGGTATAGGTTCAATAACAGGATCTTTGCTCCGAGCATCAGTGGTGGAGGTAGCAGCTGGAGTAACTGCATTCTTGGGGATAACTGGAGGAGAGAAGACTCTTCCGCTTCGTGTGATCTTACTAGATCCAGCAATATTATCAACATCAACAGGCATATCAGCTAAGGGTTCCTGCTTAACACCATGGATATAAACATCAGACCCATAATGCTAAGGCACAGCTTTATCGGAAGTATACGGAATAGGACCAGGAGTAGTAATGACCATAGGAGCCACTCTAGCTTCAGCAACAATCTTCACAGGGCCTTCAGCAGTAATCTTAATTGGACCCTTATGAGTGATTTTGACAGGTCCCTTGGAAGTGATCCTTACCGGTACTTTATCAACCATATCCACCTCTTCAATCTTCGCACGCTGGGTTATATGATCAACCATAATCTCTACGGAAGGTGGAGTCCTCTCAAACACTATGGTATATTTATCCATGAGACGTTGAATTCCATCTCTCAATCTCCAGCAGCTATCTGGCTTATAGGTACAATACAAACAATCTTCATGACAACCTGGAAAGAACCCAACTTGTACTAGCTTCTTCTTAATGACAGACAATGGTGTGGTCAACTCTGCAACTGAATAAATATGTGAAGCTTCATCAATTGCATTGACAGTCTTCTCATGATTTGGCATGGGAGCAGTAATCACATTTGGAGTACCCGGAGGGTCAAACTCAATTTCTCCAGCCTCAATCATATCTTGGATTTTGTTCTTCAAGACCCAGCAACTATTAGTATCATGTCCCTGACAATTCGAATGATACGCACATCGTGCATTAGGATTGTACCTGGGAGAGGTAACATTAGGATTCTGAGGAGCATCCTTCAGAGTGATAAGTTCAGCCTTCAACAAGTGTTGCAATGCTTGGGCCATTGACATGTTGATTTTAGTGAACTGCCTTCTAGCCCTCTGTTGATTTCCCTGTGGCTGCTCTGTTGTTGCAGGAGTTGGATTGGAGATATGGATTGCACTCACAGACTGATGCCTTCTACTACGATCAGGTTGACCATAGACAGCATTTGATTCTTTCTTTCCACTGGGAGGCTTCTTTGCAGTACCTGATGAAGAAGTACCCACTTGAATCTTGCCACTCTTTATACCATTTTCCACGCGCTCTCCTGTCATTATCAACTCAGTGAAGCCAGATGATGAGCCTCCAATGAGATGACTGTAAAAGGGACCATTTAACGTACACATGAACATATCAACCAACTCCCTGTCAGTTAAAGGGGGTTGTACTCTTCCAGCTAAATCTCTCCACTTCTGAGCATACTCCTTGAAGCTTTCTTTAGCACCCATAGACATGCTTTGCAGCTGCATGCGAGTGGGAGCTAAATCAGCATTGTATTGATACTGCTTGTAGAAGGCTTCAGCAAGATCATTCCAATCACGGATGTTGACACTCTCCAACTGATATTACCATTCCAATTGAGCTCCAGATAAGCTCTCTTGGAAGAAATGGATCCACAACTTCTTATCAGCAGTATGGGGTTGGATTCTCCTGACATAAGACCTCAGATGTAGCTTGGGACAAGAGACCCCATCATAAACAACAAAAGTAGGAACCTTGAAACCAATGGGTATAACCACCCCAGATATCAAACTCAGGTCTTCAAAATCCATCCCAGAAGATTTCTGTAATTCCATAGCATCCATTCTATCCACCAGCATCCTGAATTTATCTTCATTAGGCTCATGATAGTAGTTAGCCTCAGAATCAGAGCCCCCCATAGTGTTGTGGAGACTACCTCCCTCTTTCTCAGACTCTTCAGACTCATAATCTTCAACTGGTTCTTTGGTCTTGGCAAGACCTTTGAACCTTCTTCCCATGTTGATCAGGCCACCTGACCTTCTAGTCTTCTTAGTCTTCTTGGCCAGCAGTGTCTTCAATTCATCCTGCCCCTTGGACAAGTTCAGGATCAGCTCTTGGAACTGTGCATTTTATGCCTGGAGATCCTTAACTGTTTGTTCAAGAGCCATTGCTGAAATAAACAGCGAGAAGATAAGAAACTTGTGCACAATAAACCTGTGATGCAATGATATGGAATGTAAATGCGTATGCAATGTTTTCAAGGACCGCAGGATTTAAATTTGCTTAAACAAACAAGAAGGTAAACTTTTATTAGTAATAAATTTGTTTTGCCTCTTGGGCTTACAGAAAATGAAATGAAATAAATACAAGAGATGGGGTTTTAAGTCTCCCATGGACGTTTCCTCTTTGTGTTGAGGTATGAGTTGAGATTCCGTTCCTCGTGAAGTTGCTTTGTTAGTTCCAGGATTCTTTCTTGGCTTGCTTTGTAATGAGTCTCGAAAGTATCCCTTTGCTCCTTCAACTGGATCCAGGATCTCTGCAAGTCTTCCATGTCAGTAGGCATGTCTGGGTGAAGGATGGTATAAGAAGTGTCTCCTTCAGCAACAGGTTCCATGGTAACTGGTAGGATAGCAGGATATGGCATCATGAGAGTCTGAGCGCGAGATCGCACCCATCTGATATAAGCTTCCATAGGAATAGTGTACTTAGGCTCCAGAGTCTTGCTGTCAACCCTGTTCACTTTCCCCCATGCTCGTATGAATCTCTGACGGTAACCTTGAAGATCGTTATCGTAGTCGAACACAATGCCCTGAATCAACATGTCGTGTGGGCCATCACTTCGAGCGTAACCAAACTGTCGTAAAGCTAGAGAGGGGTTGTAGGTGATGCCTCCTCTTATTCCTAGAAGTGGCACATTAGGAAACTCCCCACAACGGTCAATGATAGTGACATTCTCCATAGATCTGGAGCACCAATGGATATCTGAATGAGAGAGTGACATAATTCTTTTGGACCACCTGAACCCTTGTTCATTCTTCATTACTGAGCGAGGAAGGTGAGAAATAAACCACCTAGAAAGCAAAGGTATGCAGCACATCAAAGTTCCTCTTGCCCTTGTAGTACGAGTATGAAGAGAATGTAGGATGTCTCCAAGCAATGTAGGTACTGGATTGTGACTCAGGAATATGTTGATGGCATGAACGTCTATGAACTGATCTGGATTGGGGAACAATACTAAGCCATAAATCAGCAAGGCTAAGATCTCCTCAAAAGCATCATAGCTCATAGCCTTCAAGAACACTTGAGATTTATCCATTAATACCTTGGCAAGAATACCCTTAACTCCGCTTCTTGTTTCTAGAACAATGTTAGACTTCTTTAGATGTAGATCTGCAGCAATAACCTCAGGTTTAGGCTCTCTTTCCAAGCCTGTGAATGGCTTCTGATCAAGGATAGGTATACCCAGAAGTTTGGAGAACTCTTCCATTGTAGGAACCAGCTGATAGTCGGGGAATGTGAAGCAATGGTGCTTAGGGTCAAAGAATTGAAACAAAACACTCATCATGTCTTCATTGAATCCTGAAGTGACTAGATCCAGTAGGTGACCATGTCTCTTGATAAACTGGGAATTTTCAGACACTTGAGAAACCAACTCCTTAAGCTTAGGAGGTATTCCTACAAAGTTGATCCTGATAGTGTTCCTACGAGCAGAAGCCATGACCTGCAACAAAGAACAAAGATAAATCCTTTGATCCTTGAAATGGTTAGTGAAAATGCTATGCTTATGATGCATGGTGATGTCATGATGTTATGTTCAATCACAAACATGTGGCACACACAAACAAGTCACACAATAGCCCTAGGTTTGAAGGCTTGCATGAGGTTTAAAGGTAAGTACCCTCCCCTTAAGTTTAGTTGGTTCATCCTGTCCTATAAAAGTAACCAGGTTCTAAGGGATCTCAATATCATTGATCCTTCACAAGGGTGGTTGTTCAGTAGGCAACTTACTTGCCAACTAAAACCCTCCAAGTTTAGAATCTCAATGAGCGTAGCATCGAGTATCAACCAACTTCAGTCTTCACCAAAGCCGGTTATCTCACTACTTTTCTAAGGGCCAAGATGGGATAACTATGGTTCTAAAAGTTAGTTAGTGCATTGACAACATATGGCAGCCTCATATTATCCTCAACTTGACTTAAGGAACATAAGCACCAACCAAGAATTCACACTAACTATGGCCACCAGATCAACCATATCGGTATACGCCGTACAGTTTCCTTGGTCTATTGCCATTTACCTAAGGTACACTAGATCCGGGTTAGGATCTTTCACACATAAGAGCACCCAACAGATAAGTATAAAGCAAACAAAGCAAACAAATTTAAAGTGATCTAATTCCTAAGGGTACCACTCTTTTATTAAATCCCCAGCAGAGTCGCCAGTTCTGTAACACGGTGGGAGAACTGACTTTAGTTATGTTGCGGATAGCAAGAGTCGCCACCGACTTTTATTTTATCCAAAGGAAAGGCATAAAAGAACAGGAAAGACCTTTTAAAAGATTTTTGGGTCCGGGGGGTAGGTTATGTAAAGGGAAGGTGTTAGCACCCTTTACATCCATGGTTATCCATGGGCTCTTAGTTACTTAGCTCACTTTAAAATGTTTTTGAAATGTGAAGTGTGTGAATAAAAATTTTCTTAAGTGTTTTATAATGATCCATGTACGGATGCGTATAAAACCTTTGTTTTGAAAATTTGTTTGAAAATGTGAAGTGTTTGAAATGTTTTGAAGAGTGAGCAAGTATCTAAGAGAAACCTACCCTAAGTTTAAGTCTTTTCTGTTCTTGAATCCTTTAAATGGTAAGACTATCCCTATTATTAAGGAATAGGTAGTCATTACCTTGGAAGTAATGGGACAAGTGAGGGGTCATCTGTTATTTAGGCAACTGTGGGTTGTATAAGCAATTCGAAGGGACTTATCATCTTTATTCGAAAGGGACAAGATCATTACGAAGGCAACATTCGAAAGGGACTTGATCTTTTATCTGTTAAGGGACTAGATGATGTGAGATTGAGGGACTTTGCTTTATACACCCTACTTGACCTTTTATTTTAGGCAACATGAGAGGTATCCCTAAGGAAGTGAGATGGTGATCAAAGATCGACTTACGTGTGTGAGTGTACAATTTTAATATTTATCTTTAAATTTAATGAGCTAAATTAATTTTAAATATACAAACATGTTGCACTCCCTATTTACTAACCATAGCATAAAAATAAATATTTAAATACTATTAAAATAGTACATTCAGGAACAATTACATAATAATAATTAAAGCAAATTAAATATAATAAGCAAAATAATAAATAATAATAATAATTGGGTTAGTAGAAAAATAATAATAGAAATAAATCATAATATATAAATGGGGTTAGTAATAATGAAATATCATATAGACATAATTAATAATATTGACATAATAATTAAAAAAATCAATTTTTATAAGCAATTATTATTTAAGATTAATAAGAAATATGAACAATTATACTAATTATTATAAAATTTTAAGTTATATGCAAATTATAAAAATTAAGTTAATTATGAATATATTATGAAAATAAAATTATAATTACAAAATTAAATTAGCAATTTTTTAACTATTTCTAAACATATATTAAAAATTATATATATATATATATACAAAAATTAGATTATAAACAATTTATATCATATTATCATATTAACAAAATTAAATTAAGAATTTTAATTTTAAACATACTCATATACAAGATTTAATTTATAAACAAATAAAAAAAATGTACATGATTAAATAAAATAGGATTAAGTTTTAAATAGAAGAAAATTAGGTTTTTGAAAATTATTAGGATTAATTAGGGTTTTTACAAAATATTTTAGTTTTTTAGAAGATTAGGGTTTATATACATATTTTTAGAATAAAATAACTATATATAATTTAACAATATTAATAATTTACAAAAAAATAAATAAGTTTTTCTTATAAAATTAAAATTAAAAAGGATGAATTTAAAATAATATGAACATACTATTTATTATTTGAATTTATTTAAGATAGAAAATTAATTAAATAATCAAAAATAAGAAAAAGAATGAAAAATCAAAACCTGCTTGGGCTGGGATTTGAACCCAGTCCCTAAGCTTGCAGACTCCAAGACTTGCCTTCCATCCACTGGGCCATGCGCGTACAGGTGCTAAGGAAAGGGGTTCAACTGGTTTTGTTGCTTAATCCTGAAAAATCATAAAAAAGAAAAGAAAACAAAAGGCCTGGGGGGGATCGAACCCAGGACCTTTGCACAACACACAAACACACTTACCATTCCAGCCGGGAGGGCGCATCTGATAGTATAATGACTATGATTAATTATATATTAAAACCAATGAATATCATGAAAAAACAATAAAAAGATGGTGCCTCCAGGATTCGAACTCAGGTCTCACACCATGCTGCGTACATGCCAAAACCACCAGAGCACCTGCGCGTTGGTGATAATAATATAACACAAATGAATAAAATATAAAGATGGAAATTTGAAATTATATTTCGCGCGCAGGACTTCTTCTTCTTCCCTCAGACCTGCAAAATTTCCTACGAATTTTGCTGGGATTTTTGTTACGGATTTATTTTCGCAACAGAACCTAGGTTTCTCAATCACCATGAAATCTGTAAAATCTTAGCAAATTGGTTACACCATTGTGATCCTTACATCATACACGATTCAACCATGTTGTTAGAATTAATTTATATTACTTTAATCATAAATCCCCAAATTGGGGGCTTAAACCCTAACAATGGTGATCTTCGATACCTGCACAAAAGCTTCAAACAAACCAACCAGAAACAATGTATAGAGTACAACAAACATTATACAATCAACAAAATCCAGTGAAAGGTCATAAATCTATGTGTTCGAAAAATTCAAAAACACACAACAAATTTGATTCGGTTTATGCATATGGGCCTGTTTCTGATGATGATAATGATTGGGATGCATTCAGTGATGATCAAGGAAACTATTGAAGTTCTTATTTCACCTGAAAAGTTACAAAATATCAAAATCCGAATTTGAAAAAATTGATGAATTTGAAAGTTTGAGAGTTGTCTTTGAGGCAGAAAATTCGTGTCTTTGCATTAGGGTTGTGTTGTGTACTTATAGTGCAATGGATTTAGGTCAAAAGAATGGATCATTGTGTGGATTATTTGATTGAAAAAGATTGGAAAAGATTAAGTCTTAAACTTCAAATATTTGAGAATTAGACCTTTCTATTTCAAGCCAATCACCATGATTCTCATACCAATTTGATCCAAATCACCTTTATGACTTTCTAGAAACAAAATCCCATTTAAATATTTGATTTTTCTATTTTATTTTAATTTAAAATGATTTTAAATGAATAAAATCAAAAATAAATAAAATAAAATGATGAAAAATCTGAATTTTAGAGATTTGGGTCGTGCATGAAGTATTGGTATGGATTGGATCATCATATGGCAAGCCCACTTAGAAAAAATTGGTTTTAAACCTCCATTTTCTTCATAAACCAACCAAAAATTTCCCAACTTTGCAAGGGCACACATTCTTCAATTTTAATGCTATGAGGGTGTTCTTGGACATTTTGGAAAGCTTGAAGAGTCCTCTAACCAACCCCACTGGTTTCATGTCCATATCATTTACCATTCTCAAGTTATGCCCTTTTGAAGTTGTTGACTTTTTGTTGACTTTCAAAAGGACCTATAATGTCTTAGCTCATACCTTCCAAATGAAGCATTTTTGGGCTTGGCTTGTGAGACACAAAGTTGTAGAGAATTCAATTTCCTTCAAAATGAGCTTTGGATGGAAAATTGGTGATGAAGCATGTGAAAGTTATGGCTGGTAAAAGTTCAGTTGACTTTTCCTGAGGAAACCCTAATTTAGAAACTCTTGATTCTTGATGATATGAAACCTCCTTGATGAATCATGATCAACCCTTGATAAAATAATGAATTTTACTTCATATAATTGATGTTGGCAAAAAATCATGAAGTTTGACTTTGGTTTGACCACAGTTGACCTCAGTTTGACTTTTTAACTGCTTTGACTGATTTTGACTTATCTGATCATCTGACTGAGCAAACTTTTGAGAAACGTTCTGAAATTTGTCATGGGGATTCTTAGACACATATAAGATGTTATGAAGCTCACTTGAAGTCTTGGAAGTCCATTTATCCTGATTAAAGTCAAAACCCTAGTTTTGGATGCACTGCTTAGGAGGAAGCATTGTCTGAGGGAATTGTCAAACTTCTGACTATTTGTGAACTTTGTGAACCTTGTGTACCTCATAAGATGTCTTGTGAACCTTGTGAACCTCATGAAATGTCTTGTAAGTATTGTGAACCTTGTGAACCTCATAAAGTGTCTTGTAAACTTCATGAACCTCATGAGAGATCTTGTAAGTATTGTGAACCTTGTGAACCTCATAAAGTGTCTTGTAAACTTCATGAACCTCATGAAAGGTCTTGTGAACCTTGTGAACCCTCTTAGCACACAAAGTCTTTGTATTGTGAGGGCAAATTTTGGGGAGCAACACATATGCATAAGTTCAATCACCTCATCTCATATTGCATTTTTGCTTCACTGCATTGTTTCTAAGTCATCTACATCTAGGGTTTGTGATCTGAGCAATCCTAGAGCCACTTGAGCCATTCCAAAGGTCTTAAATCACTTCAAAGGGGTCCATGTATGTTCAAGCATCATATTATATCCCCACAAGGTCAAAGAAGTCAAAGAATCACAAGAACTGAAAAAGGCATGGAAGCAGAGCCAAGTTTAACTGCACAGATGACCTAAAATTAGGGTTTTGGTTTCAGAGGCCATAACTCCAAAATTTTTGGTCATTCTTGTTTCTATTGGTCTCTATATGGTGTAGGGATAATTCATATCAATTTTCATGAAGAAATTCCATGAGGAAGGCATCTGATCAAGAGTTGACTTCTTGAGCAAGTCAGTGCAAAATCAGGGCATCTGAGGCTCCCAGTGACCCAACCAAAGGGTGTTCTTCATCATTTTGAATGTGTATGATCTTTATTTGATCATAGAAGGTGTTAGAAGTTCACAAAATTGAAGAATTTCAAGTCATTTGCAAAGTTGCCATTTTGGGAAAGTGACTTGTAATGTAAACTTGCCATTTTGGGAAAGTTTTTCAACCTTCTCTTTTTGATTCAAAAATGCTTCAAATGAGAAAACTTTGGTCATGAAAGTTGTAGAATGGACCCTCCCATTTTCAAAAATTACAAGAACTCATTCTAATTCATCATGGATCAAAAGTTATGGCTTGTCAAAGTTGGACAAAATCACATAATTTCAAGTTTTACACCAAAGAGGCAAAGTTGCAAAACCTCTTACCAAGGCAAAATGTAACTTCAATGTGACTTCTAACCTTTTCACAAACATAAACCAATGCCTAAAATTCAGAATTCACCAAAGAATTGATCATTTTCATGCCTTGATCTTTAAGAAACTTCAAAAGGGCCAAAACTTTGTGAAATTGCAAAAACTCACATAAACCCTAATCCACTTGCTGCATTGCCTCACACTCATTTCCATGGTTCTCCTTGATCACAGCTGAGCCAAGCCATGCCTTTGTACCTTGACTGAACCAGCCCATACCTCTCTTACACAAAAAGTTGACTTTATGCAAAATGGCCCATACCAATCAAGCTAGGCCAGCAACAACTCTCTGACCTATCCAAGCTTGATACATGGACAAAATGAGACTCAACACATAACACAACACAGCCTAATCTCTCCCACAAGTGAGCATCCTCAAAACTCACCTCTTATGCATTTTCATTCGAATCTCTCCATACAAGCCACAAACATCAAAACAAACTTCATAGAACCACTCAATATGATCCTCTGATCATTTCCCAACCATCAATTTGCCCTGAAAAGCCCACAAACAGAAACACGATTTCTCACTTCCCTTGAACAGAACTTCATCAAACTCCTAAACCAGCTACATTAAACTCCAACCAAGCCTCAAAGCTTCCTCAAGAAGATCATTGGAGCCATTTTGAAGCAAAGAAGCAGTCAGAAAGCTCCTGGATTGAAAGCTCCATTTCAGGTGAGCTCAAGAACTTTTTTTTCCAGAAACTTGTTTTTAAGTTACCAAATGATTCTTTATGCTTCACTGATCATGTTGATGTGTTTTATTTTGAAAATGGTTGAGAAATGAGTATGTATTCGTGTTCTGAAATTTTTTGACCTAAAACTGTTTTGATTCGATTCTCACTGTTGATGTGTTTTAAATGTTGTTTGTTTGTTGATTCTTGATGTATGATGTATGGGGATCATTTCTGGGCAGAGAGATTGGATTTTAGTGGCCTAGGGAAGAAGATAGCAATTTTCAGGGAGAGGTGTGGCCGGAGAAGATGACCGGAGGTCATTTCCGGCCACCTGAAAGTCATTAGTAGTTCATTAATTACGTTTAGGGTTCAGTTTGAATTTGGACCATTGATCTGTTTGACTGGCGTTGACTCCCGCGCGTTTGAAGGGCCCAGATCTTTCATTAAAACCCTAATCCTAATTAATTAGATTAATTAATTAAGTTTAAATAAATCCAGCCAGTTTGAATCTCAGCCATTGGACATGGCGCGGGTCAATTCCCTCCAATTTTGTTTGAACCTCCGCCTCTGGATCTGCATACTTCCTCCTTAATTCAATTTTTGTTTTATTTTATTTGATTTATCTTTTACGAATTATTTAAAATAGCAAAACACATTTAAAAATTCTGAAAATTTTTGTCAAACATTTCATTAATTTTTAGAACCCAAAAATATTTTTATTTTTATTTTTTGCATTAAAAATCATTTTTAAATCATTTAAATGTTTTTTTTAATTAGTTAATGGAAATTAATTAATTAAAAATGCATTTAGGTATTTAAAAATTCCAAAAACAATTCACATTGCATTTCAAAACATTTAGAAACATTATCAAACTCTCAAACCAAATTTCTTTTTTGTTCTTGATGCATTTTGACAATTTTCATTGGAATTAAATTCATTTTTAGGCAATATTCTTGTTCAAACTTGGAAAAATCCATTCTGCCTAACCATTGAGAGTTTGATGATGGTTCTTCTTGCATTGCATCCTCCATAGCATGTAGTTTATAGGATAAAATTAGTTTGAATTGATTATCCATTTTTAATTTGTTTTGCATTTTTCATTGTAAGGTACCTTAAAACCCTAATTGACTTGAGAAATTCATAACTTGCACTAGGTTAAGAGTTAGGTCCCCTTCTTTGGGAAGTGAACTTGTGTAGGGTTAAGGTTACTTTGATCCCACTTTCAATTTTTTGTCACACCATTTGCTTCTGGTTTTGGATTTTTGTATTGCATGTTGCATATAAACCCTAATTTGAGCCTTCCTTTGCATCCATATCTCATTTGCTTGCATTTAAGAACTTGCCATGACATTTTGTGTATCCACATGATTCATAATACATCTTAGGACATATTAGAATCATGTTTGATCATTGCATCATTCCTTTTCCATGTTATATGTTCATTTCATCTCATAAACATTCATGAACTTCTGTGGTTCAAAGCATGCCTCATTTGCATCCTTATGCTTGTTTGATCATTCTCATTTCTTGTCATGTGTTTGCATCATCTCTTAGCATCATTGAAATAATGTTTATGCTTCTGACTTCGGTTTGCACCATGACATTTCATCTCATTTGCATTGCATTTCATTTCTTTTGCTAACTTTTCAGGTGGTAAGTTGTTTTGGGAAGTGAATTTGCCTTCACTTCTCACAATCTCTTCTCATCTCTCTTGCATCCTTGCTGCATTTTATCTTTGTATTAGAGTGAGCTTGCTCATTCATGTTCATCTCTTACTTTCTTTCTTCAGGCAACTTGTCTTCTTAAGTGAAGCAAGTTGTCTTGCTTCTCTTTGCTTCTTCCTCTTTTCATCTGCTTCTCTCCTTGGTGGCTCTTTGAAGACCTTTCTCTCTTAAGCCTCATAAACCCTAGGATCTCCAAGTATGATGACAATTAGGGTTTTGATTAGTCCCCCATTTAGATTTTACCTTTGTGTCATCTTTGAGTCTTCTCTTCTCATCTCATAATCAAGGACTAAACCCTAAAGGTTTTAAGGCTTTGTGATTAAGTTTATGCCTGCATCCTTCTATTAGGATGGAGTGTATAACTTTAATCCTAAGTGTTAAACCCTTAAGGTGTTTAAATCCTTTAATCAATCCACTTAATAACCACCAAGACATCAAGCTTGTAACTTGGGCCTTGCATTAGGGTTCTAATTCTTCCTTAATTGGTTAAGAAGGACTAACCCTAGTGTTAATGGACAAGTCCTCCTCAAGTTGTCTTACAAACCATAAAAATCATCTCTTCATCTTATTATTAACTAAAATCCATTTAATAAAGGTTTTGTTTTGTCATGAGGTTAATCCCTAATCATGGATTAAGTTGAGGAGCCTTCCTCAGCTTAAATGTTCTCATCTATTATCCTTCTATTAGGATGGTGTAATGGGTCCATTAAATCCCTGATTATGGCTTAAACTCATTACTCAACACTAAACAAAGACTCCAAAAAATCTAAATAAAGGCAAGTAGGCTAATGATCTTAATCCTACATCATGGTGACTAAGTGTGAGGTGTTTACCTCATACTTAAGGTATTCTCATTACCCCTAATCAGAGGGAGGATGTGATGAGTTTACTAACCCACTGGTTTAGGCTTAAGCTCATTAACTTATGACAAACACCAAAAAGCAATAAAAGCTTGAAACCACAAAAACAAACAATAATCGGCTCCTCCGGGATTCTTTTCTCATCACATTCACTCACAAACGAGAACTTGCTTCTTCCGTCTAATGCAAGACAATTAGCACTCGAGCCAGACGAGTCATACACTTGAGCATAGACAAGTAAGCAGTTCACAGTCAATTTATCTTTCAGTCTCTTTGAGTCGAACTACGGTGTTCTGACTTCCTCATTGCACGAGAGGATACGTAGGCATAACTTAACAGTTATCGAACAAAAGTCTCTGTATATTCCCCCTCCTTCCAGCATTATTCTCTGAGCCTCATATTCTTGATCTCCTTATTCTTGTTCTTACACTGACACTTCTCTCATACACTTCACACTGACACTTGCATTCTTTTCTAGCTTTCGCACACAGATTGCACTGACACTACCCATTTAAAACACAAATCTTTCAAGCGTGGATCCCGTCGAGTACGGCGGACAATCTGGGTGCTAATACCTTCCCAGGTTGTAACCAACCCCTTTACTCAGTCTCTCTGGTTCGCAACCGTCTTATCCATCCTTTCTTAGGTTTAAGCAGCATTACCTTTCCTTCGGGATAAAAATGCCTAGCTGGCGACTCTATTCATTTCTTCTCTTTCGCCGACCGTTCGCGTCCGTACCCCATTTGACCTAGCCTCATTTGGTGGGAGCGACAACTTGGCGACTCTGCTGGGGACCCTTATACTGTAACCAGGGCTTCTGGTTCTTTTTGTGGGTTCCTCCTAACGCTTGTTTGAATTGTGTTTACTGGGGTGTTATGTGCTATGTGTGTTTATGTATTTGTTTTATTGCTTTATGTACAGTTATTTATTGCTTTCTTTACAGCTTTATACATCATACTGTCATACTATCATCTTGCTGGATCTGGTTTGTTGTCTTGGTGGGTGGGGGTTCCATTGAGAGTTTGAGGTCCTGTACCTGGGACCTGAGTGACACCTAGGCTAGAGTGGTTCATGTTCTTTCCCATTCCATTTCGGTCTGGTGCGGGAATATGAAACACGGTTCAGATGTGGGTTTCTTCTTGAGAACTCTGTGCTACAGATTTCCTGTAGTACTAGGGCTATCTGGGAAGCTTGCTAAGTCTGGATAACCTTTATTATTGACCTTCAGAAACTGAGGTGAATTAGAGGAGGATCTTTTATGGTTATTGTAAACATTGTACCTCTGGGTTAGAAGTGTTTACACTTCTCATAACTGATCCAAGTCTGAGGATCCTTGTTCTAGAACACCACCTATGAGGGGGTTGGGCTGTTTACAGGTTTGCAAGTACCCTTGGCCACATCATACCCTGTTACTTGTTTTGATTAAGAATACCTCATTTGGACAGTTCTTGTGATTAACCCCGGACATGTGACTCTTTATTTGAGTCCCCCACCTTGGTTACTGGATTTCTGAACCTTCATCTGGACCTTCTTTGAACATACATGGGCTTATATCAAGACAGATACCAGATCCAGTTTGATCACAAACCCTTGCATATCATTTGCATACATCATCATTGCATCATTTAACATTTTTTATTTGTTTTTCAGGGTATCCACATTATATCTGGCTTGGTTTTGACCCCTTCATCTGCATAGACCTCTGTTTCATCAGTGATCTGCTTCAGCCACCTTTATCAGCTGTCTGCTTCAGCTGTTCTTATCATCACCAGCATCAGCACTTATCTTCAGCTCTTCATCAACATTCATGGCTACTCCCAGGAAGAGCAACATTTCATACCATTTCTTTGAGCCTGTGCTGACTGGCATCAGACAGGTCCAGTCACTTATCACCCCTGACCACATCCCATTATTCAGAGAGCATTATGGAGGTATCCTGGATATAGTTATGGACCTGGACCCTTCCCAGAGAAGCATGATCCACACATGCTTACAGTTTTATGATCCTCCTTTGAGATGCTTCACATTTCCAGACTTTCAGCTAGGGCCCTTACTGGAGGAGTTTCCCTTATTGGTTGGAGTACCCATCAGAGGTGGAATTCCTTTCAACCCAGAAATGACTTTTCCCAGCAATGGAGAAGTGGCAAAGGCATTATACCTGGAGCCTGCCTTGATTGAACAAAGCATGACAACAAAAGCTGGAGTCCCTGGTCTTCACTTGGATTTATTGATTTCTCAGGCCATCCTGAAGGCCTCCTTGGGGGAATGGAGGGCAGTCTGTGCACTATTATCCCTCAATATATATGGGGTGATACTATTTGCAGATGAGCCCAAATTTGTCAGCAAGAATGCCATTCACCTTTTCCTTCTAAGGAACCCAGTACCCACCTTGCTGGGAGATTTCTATTACTCCATCCATCAAAGCAATGAGAAACAAAGGGGGAAGCTAGTGAGATGTTGTGCTCCTTTGTTTCACACCTGGCTGCTCAGACACCTACCTAAGTCAGATACTTTCCTGAATCCTCACCAACAGAAGAATTGGGCTAAGAGAGTTATTGCTTTGACTCCAGATGACATCAGATGGTGCACCCAGGGCACCAAAGGCAAGGACATCATCACCAGTTGTGGACAATACCCAAATGTGCCTCTGATAGGAGTGAGGGGTTGCATCAACTACAATCCTTTGCTGTTCAGGAGACAACTGGGCTATGCTTTGGTTCACCCTCCCAGAGTGCAAGATCTAGCTAAGACCCTGTATTGTGAAATAAAGCCTAATCTAGCTGCTGTTAGACAAGCATCCTGGGCTTGGGACAACATCCAAACAAAGGGGATGGCTATTCTTGGGAGGTGTAATAATGTTGCTTCAGCTCAGTACTATGATTGGTCCCGTACTAGAGCTCAGATTACTGGAATGCCTTTCACCATTGAGGATATACCTGGACCATCCACAGCACAGCCAGCAGCAACTGTCAGCCTGGAAGAATTTGAGAAGCTGAAGGAAAGAAATGAGAATCTTTCTCAAGCTCTGAAGAAGACCCTTTGGGAAAGGAGTGATGGTCGTCTGGACATTGAGAGGTTGGAGAAGCTTAGGGTGGAGCATCTGGCTAAGATTGAGAAAACAGAGGACTACATCAAGAAAGCAAGGACTGGGGAGCAAATATTGAAGAATGCCTGTAAAGAAGCCAAGTTCCAGCAGGCTAGGACTGAGCTTTATCTGCAGGAGAGTCGGGCTAGGTGGGTCAGGATCACTGAAGCCCGGACACAAGAAGACCAGAAAACTCAGGCCAGGATTGAACAGTTGGAGGCCAATGAAAAGAAGCAACAAGAAGCTTTGTTGGCAGCCCAGAAGGAGATTTCAGAGTTGAAGCTTAGGGCTGGGTTGAAGAGATCAAAGGACCCGAACAGGCACAAGAAGCTGACCACTGCCATTGCCACCAGAAACCTCCTCATCAGGACTATCACAGAGCACCCAGCTGGTCCAGTGACTGATGCACTTCTGAAGGAGGTCAAGGAGGATGAGTTTGGACTAGATGTTTGACTTCTTTGCTTGTTGTTCATTTCCATTTGATGTACTTTTCTCTTTTTGTATTTTGACCCTTCAGGGGCATGTGTTGTAAAAACAAACTATGTATGGTTCAATATTTGTAATATATTTTAGCTTGTTTCCATTTTGGAGTTTCTTTTCTCAGCAAAGTCAAAAACATCTTCCTCGGGGTCTGGAAAGGTCAAAACCAAGAGCCAAGCCGGATACCTTGGAAAACAAATAAGCATATTGCATTGCATACTAACCTTGTTTTGTTTTGTAGGTTTTTGTTATTATTTGTTTCTAACTTTGTTGTGGGTTCAGGAAATATTGCTCGTAGAAGAGTATTCCCAGTCAACCGTACACACCGGTACCATACTCGCAACAACCTTCCTGGTATCCAAATGGATCAAGTACAGCAAGACCTGACTGAGGTCAGAACTCAGATGGCTAATGAAAGAGTGGAGATGAGGAACCAAATGGCTCAATTCATGACTGTAATGACTGGCTTGGCCCAGAGTCATGAAAGGCTAAGGGCATTGGTAGAAAGACAAACCCCCGAGGAACCTCATCCTGGGACTGGAGGGACTAGTAATAATGAAGGAGGTCAGCCTCATGTTAACCCACCAGTATTTGGACCTCATCTAGATCCGGAGGCCAACATCCCAAGGAATGTACAGGGCAACACTGCTGCAGACAGGATCTTGCAAGAAGATCCTCAAGAAGAGCAGTTTACTGTAATGGGAGCTGGAGATGAAGTCTATGATAGGAGGTTTGATGAAATTGCTGAGAAATTGAGATCTTTGGAGTCTCAAAACTCCTTGGGTTTTGATGTAATGGACATGGGGCTAGTGGATGGGGTGAGAATTCCCCACAAGTTCAAACCCCCGTGCTTTGAGAAATACAATGGAACTTCCTGTCCACGAACTCACCTACAGTCCTTCCTGGGAAGACTTAAAGCATATACTATGGATGAGAAGCTGTGGATGTTCTACTTCGAAGACAGTTTGACTGGGGCTTCAAGAGAGTGGTATTCACACTTGACCAGAGCTACAATCAGATGCTGGAAGGACCTAGCTGAAGCTTTCATCAGGCAGTACCAATACAATCTGGACATGGCCCCTAACAGGACCCTTCTAATTAGACATGGCAACGGGGCGGGTCGGGGACGGTTTTTATCTCCCCCAAACCAAAACCCATATTTCCAGACAGCCCCCGTTCCCCGCCCCAAACCCAAACGGGGATGGGGAATTAAAACCCAAACCCGTCCAAAATGGGTTTGGGTTGGGTTCGGGTATCTCCGTCCCGCCACTATCTATTTAGTAAAGTTATTTTTTTAATAGAAATATTTAATTTTTCCAAAATAAAATTACATTACAAATAATAAAATAAAACAATCTCAAAAAATTGCATACATACATTTCAAATATTTTAGATAATTAATAAAAATCAAAATATCAAAACATTGACCACATATTCAATATTACAAATTAACAAAACTAAATAATAATGTACATAATAAAATAAATGGGGCGGGTTCGGGGGTGGTTTCGGGGTGGGTACTAGTGTCCCCATTACCTGACCCGTCCCCATATTTTTTAATCGGGGAAAACCCAAACCCAAACCCAAACAGAGTTAAAGCGGGTTTTCCCCGTCAACTTCGGGGTGAGTTCGGATGGGTACCCGTGGGTATGGGTTTTATTGCCATGTCTACTTCTAATGGGAATGTCTCAATCCTCCAGAGAAAGCTTCAGGGAATATGCCCAAAGGTGGAGACAGCTTGCTGCTGCTGTC